>MU016084.1:0-60869 GCA_011076525.1 Nettapus auritus
GGGGGGGGGGGGGGGTCAGAAATAGCCGGGGCGGGCGCTATTTATTTTCTGGTGCGCGGGGTTTTTTATTTATTTATTTATTTTAATCCTCTCCCCTCCCTTCTCTGCGCTGCTCTGCTGCTGCCCCCAGCCCCTGCGTTTCCTGGGCTGCGAAACCTGCGGGTTTTGGGGTCCTTTTTAATCGTTTTTAAAAATATATTATTTTTTTTAATTTCCTTCGCGGTAGGGGCTCAATCAACCCTCGGGTGACCTCTACGGAGAAACCCGCAGCTCCCGCACCTGGCCCATGCAGCTGGGTGGGCTTCGAGGGGGGGTGGGGGGGGGGAGAAAGACATGAAAATTAGAAATACACGTATCAAATACCAAAATCTGGGAGCTTTCGGGGAGCCCGGAGGCCCCCGAAAGCAGCAGGTGGCTTGGGCAGGGTGCGCTTGGGCCAGTAGCGAGCGAGGTGTGGCCGTGGCCGATCCCTTCTGCGGCCCCACGGCGATGCGCAGCCCGATCCTCGCGCCTCGCCGGAGACCTTCCTGAGGTGCTCGGGGTCGATCCGGTGGCTGGGGGGGGATGCGGTGCTCGGAGGGATCCGGTAGCGTCGCGGTGCCGGGGACGACCGGTTGGGGTGTTGGCTGCGGTCGCGCCGTGTTGCCTGGAGGATGCCTCTGGCCACTGCTTCTTCTTCTTCCACGCCGCTGCTTTCGGCGCTCGTTTCGTAAGGCAGGAGCCGCGCGTCTCCTCGGCATCACCCGGTGGTGTTGTCTTCCTCCGGTCAACAGTGTCCTGGACCCTAAAATCCGGATCCGTCTCCGGTACACGGAGCGGCTTTCGGGTCTAAATTCCTCCTTAGCGCTAACCCCAGCGACTTGAGGTCACCCACGGGACTCGAGCGGCCTTCGATCTCTCGTCCGGTGCCGATGGGTCAGGTCCTTCCGAAATCTCCGCCTCCCCCGTTTCCCTCGCCGCCGATCGGGCTCGGCGGTCTGTGATCCAGATGTCTTCCCGTCGCGCTCTTCCAAAGGAGCCGGGGATGGGGTTCAAAGGGGTCGTTGAAAGGAAACCGCGAGCGAAACGACGAGCCTGGCGGCTTGGGAAGAGGGGAGGGAGCGAACTCGCCGTCCCGGTGACATTAATATTGCGATACCGAGGCGCTCGCAGCCGAATCCCCCCAGTTTATTACGAACTGGGTTTGAGGAGCCTGCAATTAATCCCTGGGAACGCGCTACCTGCCTTAAAATAGGTCATTAACTCCTAATAAGAGCAGCAGAAGCACCGCGGTCTCCTGGAAGCGGCGGCTGGGAGCGGTGGGAGCGCTGCTGGAGGTCGTCGAAACCCTGCCCCGTTTCTCCAAGGGTTTTCCCGATGGTTTGGGGTTGGTTTGGGGGTTTTTGGGGTCTGCTTTTCGTGCCGTTGCTGGGGCAGGAGCTGCTTTTCTGCGCTGCTTGCGGCCATGAAGAGGTTTTTATGGCGAGCTGCTGAACGTAACCGCGGTGCTGGGCGCGATTTCGGCTGGCTTTAACGAATCGCGACCTGGCACCGTAAAAACCGTGAGTGATACGGGTTCTCTTAATTTTTTATCTGTTTTTTTTATTCTGATTTAGAAGTTCATCCCTTCCGCCTTGTTCTTCCCAGGCTGTGCCGGGCGTTTCGGAGCTTCCAGGTTGGAAACAGCCCCGTACGAGGGCAGAGCCGCTCCGCACACCCCTAGGGAGCGCGGTGTAGGTCGGGGGCGCGCTTGGCTCGCTCGTCAGCAGATCTGCTCTTCTCCCCCTTTAATATTAAAGGGTGGCAAAATCTGGGACGGTCCCAGCAACCAGCGGGGCACTCCTGGTGGACTGAACTTTGAGAAACCCATCTGCTTAGAGGAATGGAAGGGCTTTGTTTGCTAAAGTAGTTCAGTTTGGACTGTCTGCCGGGTAGAGGAGGCCTGGCGCATCATGTAGATCCTCCAGCGATGAGCCCGGTCTTCTAAAACGCTTCCGCGAGACAGGTGGAGCTCCTGGGAAGGAGTCCTCTCAACCTGTGTTTACGAGGAACTATCCCAGAGGCTTTGGTGAATCCACGGTTCGGGACCTGGATCTGTAGGTGACCGCTTTGGTCTTGGCCAAGACCAAGTCCAGCGCGCCACCAGCTCCTACCACCACGTGGGGGCCCAATGTTTGTGGGGTTGGAGTCTTGAACCGTAGCAGCGTGTTGATGTTGGCAACCTCCCCACCGAGTAATTCCTTTAGGTATTGCTCCGGGAGCAGCTTCCTAAATCCCTGCCCCACCGGCGTCCTGCCGTGGCTCCGCCTGCTCCCGTTGAGTTGGGTTGGCCGTCGTCTATCGTGGGTCCGTCTGCTCCGACTCGTCTATGTGCTGGTCCAGGTGGAGATCCAGGGCGGGTTTTTCTGGGTGGGTTTGTAGGGAAAAGGCCGTGGCGATAGCAGACATCGTGTCTCGCGGGCGGGTATCTCGGTTTGCAAGACCGGTCGGGGCAAGGCTCGGCGCTCAAACCGTTCTGGCGTTCGGCCCGCCCGTGGTACGAAGACCAAAGACTTGCGGTGTTTGGTTCCTCTCCTGGAAGATGTAAATTTCAGCAGTTCACTTCTAGTAACTTGTGAATATACATGATTTTTATAAAAGCAGAAGAAAACCACCCGACAACCTCTGACTGAGAAACCCGCAAACCAAGGCGAAACCACAAAGCACAACAGGAGGCTCCAGCGATTGGGCTGCTTCCAGGAGTAAAATTTCCGCGTGAGACAGGGCTGCGAATTCCCTGGGAGCACGCAGAGGGGTCTGGCTCCGCGGGTAGAAGAGAAACCATCGGGTGCAGGGATTTTAGCCTTGACCGGAGCCGCCGTCGCTGTACAGCGCCCAACCCACGCGTTTTTACGGCAGCCTGATGTGAAGGGGTTTGCCCTAGACAATTAATATCAGCGAGAGCTTCGTTTTGGCTGCTGATTGAGATCGTTACAATGCCCCCTTCCCTGCAGTGTGCTTTTTAAAAGTAATTTCTTGTTCCCGTCTCCAGCAGCCGCCCTCTTCCCTCCTGCCTTTTTGCTTCAGTGATTATTTCCTTACATGCTCTAGATAACGCATTGAGCCTAGGCCTTTCCTCTTCTTCCTCTCCTCGGCAACATTTCTGCTCTTAAGACTTTTTCTCCTTCCCCTTTGCGACTAATCCAGCCTGGCTATTTTTAATTCCAGTTGCCGGGAAGCAAGCGAGGGAGAAACATGCTCCAGGTGCCGAGGGGAAGAAGCGGAGCGTTCGCGAGATAGCATCGGCCGCCGTGCCCTTTGAGTTGGTTGTCGTTCCTCCAAGCGTTCCCAAACCCCCAAAGCTGGTTTGCTCACTTCACCAGCTCCTGGCTAGCAAGGAAGGAACCGCATTGTGCTGGGAAATGGGAGGTGCCGTGCATGCTCGGGTTGCCTACGGCCGTGCCACCCTGGCTCCGCCCGGTCTCGTCTGATCTCGGAAGCTGAGCTCCTTTGGGAGACGTCCTGGGGGTACCGGGTGCTGTAGGCAAGGATTTTATTTGTTGGCCGTCTCGGTCGTAGCGACCATGGAGTGGTTGAGTTTAAAATTTTCGGTGACAAGAGGAAAACTTGGATATGGGGAGAGCAGGCTGCTCAGGGAACTCGGTAGTAGGGTCCCTTGGGAAGGTTCTTTTGAAGGTGTTGGTGTCCATCGGTGCTGGTCAGTCTTTGAGCACTGCCTCCTGAAAGCGCAGGATCGGGCAGTTCCCAAATATCAGAAGTCAAGGTGGGGCGGAAGGCTGGCTTGGTTGTCCAGGGGTCTTCTTCTGGAGTTTAGGCATAAAATGGCTGCAGGAAGCAGGGTCAAGCAGCGTGGAAGGGCTACAGGGACGATGGTCGTGTTTGTAAGGAGAAAATTCGTGTGGCCAAAGTCCAATGAGAGTTGAAGCTGGCCAGGTCTGTGGGAGACAATAGAAAGGGCTTTTTGAAATATGTGAATAGAAAAAGGAGGACCAGAGAAAATACAGGTCTGCTACTTGATGGAGAATGTCACCTCACAACCAACGTGTAGTCATACGGTCTGAATTTTGGGGTAGATCTGCGTTGGACTCGATCATCCTTGTGGATCCCTTCCAACTCGGGATATTGTACGATTGTGCATCCCTCGCTGCTTCCCTGGCCTTCCTGGGTCTGGTGCCGGTGCTCGTTTTCCTCCTCTGTCTTCTCCCGCCCTTTAAGCGTTCCCGCAAGCAGCCCTGTAAGAGGAACTCTTCTTGGACACCCGCTTCTTAGGAAGCCAAGGACGTCGCTCCGATTTGGTGTGGTTGGCAGGATGCGGGACAGCCTCGTCTCTGCGCTTGCAAATGGGGGGAGAAAAAAAAAAATCAAGTATTTTTAAATAATAAACGTGAAGGAGATGCACACAGGCCGAGTGAGCTCGTTAATGTGCCGCGTAGTAACCCAGCAGCGTGACTTAGAGCAGGAACGGCTATTCCTGCGGTGAAAGATGTGGAATTTTCTGATTGTTGATTAACATCTCATAAAACTTGCAGCAAATGAGGCCTGAAATGGACTGTCAGAGGGAGAAGGCTTCGCTTATTGTATTTTACAGGCGCTGCGATCCTGGAAGGTTTTGTTCCTGGATCGAGCGGTGATTGGGAGTTATGCCGCTGGTGGGGAGCTGAGCTGCTTGACTTGTGGTTAATGTTTGAGTCTGCTCACTAGTGAAGGCTTTCCAACCTGGTTTGGCTGGGAAGAAAGCCCTTACGGAGGGCGAGAGCGGGGAACGGGGGGGCGTCATCGGCGTCGGGACGAGGCTGCCCGAACACCAACGAGGCCCCGGCACCCTTCCCTCGCATCACTTGGTGCCTGCCCTCAACTCGGTGTTTCTGCCCTCATCGTAACGCTGAGGACGGGGATGTTCTGCACCGAAGGACGTGTAGTAAGTGCACAAACACGCTGCGCCCATTCTACAGACGGGAAGGGACCAGGATGTGTCCGAGGTGGTGCAGGGCAGAGATGTTGGGACCTCGGCTCAGGGCTGTGACGGGTCCTGGCCACGAAGTCATCGTCCCCTTCACCACCGGGGCGTGCGGCGCGGTGCTGAGGGGCAAAGAGGTGCGCAGCCCCCGTGGAGAGCGAGCCCGGCTGCTCCATTTGTGCTCTTGTCAGCTGCACGCGCTTCCTGGCCTGCCTCTTCCCGAGGTGATGGCATTTCTCTGTCTGCCTCGTTGCGTTTTTATTGATCTCCCTCCCCGCCCTGCGCTGCGCTTGAATGTAAATGACTTCCACGGGCGACGTGTTTGGAAATCCAAGCTTTTTGCCGTCTAGAAATGTTACTTACTCGGCGGATTGGAGCTGTAGTATTATGATTTTATTGATCTTTCCGTCGTGCTCTTCGCCAGCCTCAGAGCACTTCGCGCGCGGCTCGGGAGAGATCATTGCATTAGGCAGAGAAGTCCAATCGCTTATTGACTGCAGCGTGGCAGCTTCCATTATGGAGGAGGACGGACAGACAACGGGGAAAGCGGGGGAATTTAGGTTACCGGAGTCAACCCGTGCTTCGTCTGGGATCTTTAGACGGTCTTCCCAAAGCCGAAATCCTTCGGAGACTACAAATGGCTTGTGGTCTCCGGATCAGCACTGCGCTGTCCTTGGCAACGCGCTCGGATGCCGACGTGGTCTTGAAAGGGAAGATGCTGCTGGGAAGATGCTGCTTCTTGAACAGCCCATCTTGCTTCCTCTTAGCGTGCTGGGTTTTTTTTGGGGCGTCCATCTGTTAAATTACATCAAGGAACGTGTCCCAAGCCGGCCGAGCGCGCACGAGGCTCTGGTGGATGTACGGATGTATCATCAAGTTTATTAGTAACGAAGCTGTCTCCAGCGCTTGCTGAGTCCTGCTGCCGCCGTGAAGGTGGACGGCGAGGTGCTGTTGAGTTCTGCTTCGTTAAGCTTTTTTGCCCCCCTAATCTAACGCGAGCATCTGTGAGTCCCTGGCCTCTCCCCGGCGGGGACTGGAGGAACCGCGGAGCCTTCGTGCGGTTGGTGCACTGCAGTTGCTATGGGCTTAATTTAAAAAAAAAAAAAAAGAAGAAAGCGAAAACCAAACACAAACGCCTCTGACTCCAGCAGCGCTGAGTGTGGTCAGGAACATTTGGGAAGAATTAGAGAAAGCACCAGGCAGAAAATCACTGTTAGTCGAGGGATGTGCGTGCGCGTGCGTCTCCGCGCGTGTGGTTTTGCTCTGCTTCCCAAAAAACCACGGGGTCTGAAGCTGGAGGAGGCTTTTTTACCCGGGCTCTGGTTCCTTGCTTTGCATCCGCTCGACTGAGCGTGACCTCTGCTACTCGCTCCTTGAGGTTTTTGTGAGCTGGGGTGGTGTTTCGGCCCTCGCTGGAGGCTGGTGTGGGAGATGCGGGCTGCCCGTGGCCCCGGCTGCGCAAAAAGGGAGCGTGGGGGGACAGCGAGAGGGTCCCCAGGCTTTGGGAGCTGCCCCGTGCTGCTGGGAGCCCTCTCCTAAGGATACCTGGAAGCTGAAGACCAAAGGAACACGCTCTCAGCACAATTTTCCTTTCTGAGGCAGGATGGAGGCCGAGGTCTGAGTGCTTCGAAACCTTTCCCTGGTTGCTGGCGGGTTTTTGCCTTTCTCCTTCACAGCAATGTATCTTGGTCCTTGTTCTGAAGGGCAGCGCTTCCTAAAATCCCTTCCCTTCAACCATTTGACCCCACAACCCAGATCCTGCTCTGGGAAAGGAGGGCAGTCACCTCTCCGTGTACCCCCAGCATGAAAATGGGAGCGCTGGGGTTGAACGAGCTCTGATGGCGAGGCGTTGGGCCGCTGGGTTTGGGAAGCTCCGAGGTCTGGGTCCTTGCTGAGCCTCACGCTAATTCGGGGTCTCCCGGGTGGGCGATGCGAGGACCGGCGCTGGGCCTGGTCCAGCTGGAGTGCAGCTCGGTGAAATTGAGCCACGGGGTAGCAAAAGTGGAGAGAAAACCAAGAGCTTCCAGAGCACCTCGGTCGGAAAAGCCTCGCGTTACCCCCCGGCGCTGCAGAGAGCTTTCAGATCCCCACTTCCACCTTCTGCGCCGCTTTCAGGAGATGCTGTTGAATCTGTCAAAGCTCCCAACAGCGCTGCTGCAAAGCTGTAAGGGAAAATTGCAAATGAATACATCAACACCGCTTTTCATTTCGAAGCCCTTTCTCTTCCCCCCCTTCCCGGCTCTGCATTGCTAACGTCTCCTCAACGTCACCTTGAGCAATCGGCGCCGTTCGGCGCGCCGTGGGTCAGATGTGGGAACGGAGGGTGGAGGGGTGTTCAGAAAATACCCCTCCTTGATTAAAAAAATGAAAAAAACAGCATTTTAGAGAACAACTTCGTACATTTTCTGTCAGACTTTTATTTTCAGGAAGCTCTCTAGGTTTTTGTTCAAGGTAAGAAATGTGCCCAGAACTTCAAACCCTGACAAGTGCCTCTGCAGTAATTATTTTTTCTGTCAAACTCGAGCTCGCCTAAACAATGCACTTTTCTCCTTCAGCGGGAAGGGAGGCGTGTGGACGGGGGGGTTGTCGCAAGCAGAAGCAGGAATTAAGGCCTGTAGGAACGTGCTCCCAAGGTAGCGAGCGGGGTTTCGACGCCTCCTGGGTTGAGGAGGTGCAGCGCCTGCCCTCGTCGAAATCTGTTTGTTCTCAAGATTCAACAACTCAGTTGCTGAAGCTCCTTAAAAATGAAGGGCTTGGTGGCAAGTCCCTGCGCCTCTGCGTCGCTTCTGCTTCCAGTGCTCCTTGTCACCACCATGGGCTGGGCTCCAAGCTGAGGTTTCAAGTGAGAGCAGCTCCAATTGAGTTGTCTCGATGTCCAAAAGGACGATCCTGTACTGGAGGGTGAGAAATCAGTCCTGGGAACAGGGCTGACTGTTCTTACCTCCAGCAGAGTGCAAACTGGGGAGGTCTGATGGGGATAAGACCATAGGAGGAACATAAGGAAACCAGGGCTTGTTTCATCATCTCCACCCCCACCGTGTTGTCTCCTGCGATGCCCCAACCAAAGACTAATCCAAACCCCAGGCAGAAACCAAGCTCGGTGTGCAGGAGGAACAGGTCGGGCAGCAAAGCCCTCTGTTGCCTGCTGCTCCTCAACATCAGCAGCCTCTGCTCCAGATCTGTGAGCCGTGGGTTGTATCAGCCTCGCCGATGCTTCCGAGCATCCCTGCCTGCTAAATGGATTTGCCCCGAGCTGCTCCAGGAGTGAGTCGAGGACGGTCAGAAGCACGAGGGGACGTGTGGCTGGTGTTTATGGGCAGCGGCTCTCCGGTTGGGGCTTGGTGCTCTCGTAAACAGGCTTGTTTCTTGCCTGCATATGGATGAGCTTTCCACCAGCTCACGCAGAGCTCCAGGCGCTTTTGTTCCTCGAGCGCGTTTCTTTGGCGAATCAAAGCGCCTTGGAAGCAAGCGGAGGGGCTCTGCGGCCGTTGGGACCGAGGTGCCTGTTCTTTTAGCAACGGGGAAAATAGAAAAATTCTGAACGTATACTTCTGGATACCCCTGGCATATGTCTCTCCATCTGCACTTAGAGCGCACGGATAATGGAGCTAAAAACACGCTTGCAGATAACGCTGTATAAATTTTCTCCCTGTGGTGTGCAAATATCTGTAAGGCTTTTAACTAGGGAGCAAGCAATCTCTTCGGGGTGTGGTTTTGCAGAATGCCTCCATCTAAAGCAAGTTTGCTCAGCCACTACAGATAAGTCTCGTGTCTCACCGTCTCACCGCGTGCTTCAAAGCACCCTACTAGTTGGTGTCGATAGGGCAAACCGGCAGGATGGAGCCGTGCTTGCTTTGTGCTGGTGAGTGGCACTGCAGACATGATGCTTAGCTCCCCGTGCAGTCAGACCTTGAAACAAAACCGTCTCATTTTGGCACCCCGGGGTTAGAAGCTAGCGGCTAGTTTCAAAGCTGAATGGCTTTCGTTTAAGAGCGCTCCCTCCCTGCTTCAGCCCCGCTGCTGAAACTTGAATTCCCTTCTTTGTTCCCTTTCAGAGAAATGAAAGATGGAACGTACCCAAATGAGGAAAATTGAGGCTAGAGCAGTGAATTGAATATGCAAGCACTGTGAACAGATGTCCTGGAGCTGGCTTCGTTCTGGAGGAACTTGCGAGCTGGCAAAAGGGGCAAGCAGAGGCTAGCGGGAAGGCTGCAAGCCTTACATCTGCATCTTGATGTAAATAAAGTGTAAATGAGCGACTCGTGTGTCCCCCTCCACTCGTGTAACTGTGATACGAAGGCTGGCTTTCTCTTTTCTTAGTGTCTTTTGGGCTATTGTAGAAAATGTGTAATCTTTATGCATGTTTTCAGATCCCACCCAAGGCTGGACACTGAGGTGACCGTGAGCCAGCGCTGGGCCCCGGCTGTTAGGAAGGCCGGGGGTGGTCTTGGCTACCTCGGGGAAAATATCACCAGTGGGACTGTGGAGGGGATCCTGCCCTTGTGCTCAGCACTGGGCCCCACGTACTGCAGGGACCTGGGTGTATGGGGAAAAGCCCAGCACAGGGCCCTGAGGGGCAGCAGGGCCTGGAACCCCCCCCGCCATGAGGAGATACCCCGAGAGCTGGGGCTGCTTGGCCTGGAGAGGAGGAGGCTCCAGGGGAGCTTCCCCACGTTCCTGCGGCCATGCAGGGAGGTGCCAGAGCCAGGCTCTGCTCAAGGGGGCGCAGGGCCAGCAGTGGAGGCCATGGGCCCAGCCTGGAGCCCGGGAGGCTCCCTCTGGCCCCCAGGCAGCACTGCTGGGCTGGACGGGTGCTGGAGCTCTGGCACGGGGACCAGGGACTGGGGGCTCCTCTTTGGGGGCTCCCTGAACCCACCAGGCCTCAGGGCTGGGCACCCTGCTGTGGCAGGGGTTGACCTGATGGCCCTGAGGTGCCTCCGACCTTTGCCATTCTGTGGGGGATACTCCATCTGCATGTTGCTCTCATGGGAGGGACACCCTGGCAATGGTGACAGTGAAGCCACGTCCTCGGGGCTGGGCACCCTGCTGTAGGTGGCCCTGATGGAGTGGGGGGGACCTGGAGGAGCCCCCAGCCTCGACCACTCCAAGATTCTGAAGGCCTTTGGCTATAGCGTCCACACGGCAGGAAAGCATTTGTCACGTAACTGCTTTCATCTCATCACCAGTCATTCAGCTCAGTTTTACTCGGCTATTGGGATCTTGCCTAGCAGCAGCAGCTTTTTTTAACAAAATGCTGTCTTAGCTCTAGAATATTTTTTTTTCCATGATTCTTCAGTGTATTGACAACTGAAATCAACTCCAAGCTCGGCTTTGAGCGCTGACCTGCGGCTCTCCCTACAGGAGCAGGATTTCTCCTGAAGGCTCCTTGGCTGCCTTCATCTCGAAGATTTGGCCCTGACATTTAGAATAATTGGAGTATGTTCTAGCTCAGTCTGTGCTGATTGTTTTACAAATAGGGATCAAATGACTTTTAGCCAGAGACGGGTAAGGCTAGAAGCCGTCTGGTAATCTGTTGATTGAAATTGCTGAGAGAGGTATTAATACCACGTGGAGATACCTGGACTGAAATGAATCTCTCCCAGGTGTGTTAGCGTGCTCCTCCAGTATTTTTTATGGCTATGGCGTACAGCTTGCTCTAGTTCCAATGTGTTGTGGCTAAAACCCTAAAAACTAGTCCTAAATAAAGCTCCTAACCAGGCCTAAACCCTAAAAAACAGCCCCTCAGGGTGGGATTTGTGCTGTTGCAAAATTGCATCGTGGAGACCTTAAAACAGCACCTGCTCTTTGGTGCTCTTTGGTACCCTCAAGGCCATCCACCGGCCCTGGAGGAAAGAACGCATTCCCTGACCCCTAAAATGAGGGAATAAACTGGTTTCTGGGTAGTGTCGGGTGCCATGTGTGCTTGGCGTGGATTCTCATACCTCTTGCTGGGGCGCTAGGTGTGAGAGACCACTATGAAATGGCTTCATCAGGGAATCTGGATGGACTTGAAACCGCATCATCCTGGGTGAATTCAATCATCCTGGGTGAATTCAGAAGGGAGAGGAGCTGAAAGAGGGTCGTTTGTACAGGGATGGAGCACAAGGTTACTGGCCTAGTACCTCAACTCCTGACTTCTCTTCATCTTCCATGGTTCTGGGAGATGATTATTTAGCTCCACAGCTCAGGGTCCACAACTTGACGTATCTCCAAAGGATGTGGTGAGTGGTGGCAGAGCTTGGTGGGTACAGGACTCTGGCAGGATGTCATAAAGGACAGGCTGGCGTTTCTGAAGATCCTTGTGTCCCCTTAGAAAGCCTCTAGTGCACATCTCGACTGTGTTGGGAGCGCGTGAACTTAAATGCCTTTGAGGTGAATATCTCCTAATGGTTTAAGTATCTGGGTCTTAAATATTGCTAAGTATCCTTTATTTTCCCATTTCCTAAGTGATATCTTAATCCTACAGTTTGCTGAAGCATAATTGCCATGCTCTTCTGCGACTACAGGCTCCTGGAAGATCTTTGTCCTGGAGCTATGCAGAGGCTGGCCGTCGCTGCTTTCGAGGGGTTGCCTTTGTGGGAGGCAGAGGCACAGCTCCCTGCAGGAGGCAGGAAGATCCCCATCCCCTTCCCTGTCCCTGGACACCAGCTAGCAGCTGCAATGAAGTTACAGACGAGGTGACTTGGCCCTCGAAGCATCTATTTGCACAGTGGTTGGTGCTCTGAAGCATCCCGGCCATGTCGTGAAGCGAGCCCTCTCGCCAGGAAGGCGAGGAGTTGGCTGCTGTCCGACAGGATCCAATTAACTGCAGTGATCAATGGCAATGGTTTAAAATCCATGCTCCCTGGATTACAGAGCAGTAAGGACATCTGTCCAGAGTAAACTTTAAGGCAAGCCGCATTGTTGGAGCTGCTTTTCTGATACCATCTTTTAACTTAGTGGGTGTTAGCTTAAAGAACATAGGGCTACGCGAAACTTTAAGCCTGTTTCGACTCAATCCACATCCTTGCTGAGTGACCTATCGACTTCAGGGTCATGCAGTCGTGTTTTCTTTCTAATATGTCCCTAGGAGGCACTTAGGCTGGGAATAGAGAGGCACGAATGTCCAAGGGGGCTACAAAAACTGCAGAGGTATGTCAAAGAACAGGGGTCAGCAAGTAGAAGATAAAGGGACAAGCAATAAACGGTTCAAGCCATCACATGCACGTGGGCCGTAAGGCGGAGGGATGAGGCGGCGCGTCAGGAAGATGTGGGGGGAGAACCAGCACGGCTGCGGTGTTAATGCGGAGGGACATAAACTAGCAAGAAGAAAAATGGATGTGAAGGAGGGAGAGGATGCTTCAGGCTACGCATCAGCCTGGTGTGCAGCGAGGGGAACGCGGAGGCTTTTTGATAGTGATGAGGAGCGAAGTGGAGTGCAGGCTCAGGAAGCACGGCGAAGTTCAGAGGGGTTGCGACGAGGACGTGGGCAGCACATCGATTCCTACGTGACTGCTGGGTTCTGAAACGGCGTTTGGGTTTCACCTCTTTGCCTTTACCTCTTGGGTGACTCTCTGCGAGAAGTCGTTTGGGTACGATGGTGGGAAGAGAGAACGTGAAGGTATTCCAGCAATACTTAATTCAGGGAGCATACAGGGAGAATTAACATCTCTTTCTTTTTTTAGCCATTCTTGTCCTGGAAAGTCATGCGATTAGGAATGCCTCCAAGATATTTGCTTAGACAGTGCAGAAATGCATGAGTTGAAGAATTGCTGCCCTGGAGATTTGCTGCAAGTGGCAGGATCTGGGCTGGACTGGAGAAACCTTGTAAGCAAGAGTCTCTCGGAGTAGCGGCAAATATTGGAGGCAGTAACAGAAGTGGAGGCGTGTAATTCCCTGTCTTGCATCAGCAGGATATACGGCAGGATATACAGCAGAAACAACTGGAGCAGGAACGGTGTATACCTCAGTTCAAGTGCTTTTAAAATTAGGAGGGTGAACAGGAGTGGTGCAAGGGAAAAAATATTGAAAACCAAAGTATTTTCCAAGTGCTGCCTTCTGCATCTGGCGTATGCAGCCATCTAAGGATGGAGCAGCTTCAGGGAGTAGCTGAAGCTTGAACTCCAACTCCAACTGTAGTTGAACTCCAACTCCAGTGGCCGGCTCAGTTTCCCAAGGGTGTAACGCCCAGGGTTGCAAACACTTGCCTGGAAACATTTTATTTGCCTTCAAAGCTGAAGGTGAAATGTTTAGAAAGCAAAAAATCCAGTGCTAGCATTCAGTGGTCGATGCAGGCTGAAGTTGTGGGGTAAATTTTGAGGGCAGTGTTGAGCAACGTGCGTGTATTGAACACGTGGAAGCGATGCCCGACTCTTTCCAATGGATTGATTTTTTTTCCAGCCTTACCGGGTGTGCAAGGATGAACAAGGAGGGGAAAAATAACGGGCTGTAAAGCGAAGGCATTTTTTTGAAGGTTAAGTATCTCTGCTGCTTTAGAAAAGCCATCAGACCTAACCGACAGTGACTGCGCCGTCGCAAAGGCAAAATGAATAAAACTTGAACGGACGGACAAAGTAGAGCTCGTTACGTGCCAGGCTCTCCTTGCTGCCTTGGTTGTAGATCCCGATCGATATCGGAGGGGGAGGAGGGTTAAAACAAAGCTCCCCTGATGTTGCTTGTAGCCAAAGCTCTGCACTACTCTCTTCCCTTGGAAGTCTGCGCTCGTGAAGGCTGAATGCTGCCTTTCATAGCCGAGCTGTTGAGACACTTGGAGTATTTTTGGCTGGGGAAGATAATGAAGTCTTAATGCAGCAATCCATTTGATGCAGGAAATCAAAAGACACAAAGAACTTGAGTAAAAGATCCAAGTGTGGCAGGACACAGAAATAGAAGTGACCGTGCGGAGGCTCTCATCTCCTCACTGCCTTCTTCCCAACGCTCCTTTTGTTCTAGGAGCTGGGCGGGGAGGTGGCAGGGCAGCTCGAAGTGCATCCCTTAAATAAGAGGAGGGGTGGAAAAGCTTCTGAAGAGCCTCTATTAAATAAAATAAAATCCAGTGGCTTGGTACTTTGAAATTGCTCCTCGTTCTTTTCAGAGCCTAAAGCTTAGAAACTCAGCAGTTTTCCAGGGAGAGGAAAGAGGGGCTGGTGTCTGGTTTGCTGAGGTAGTAACTGCTAACGTGACACGTGGGGTGGAAGAACAGGAGGCACTTGGATGGTGATGTGCTGCTCCCTGCTCCATCGCACCTCAGATTGCTTCGCTTGAGGGATCTGACCCTCATCCCCCACCCAGTGCCTCCGTGGTTCCCAACTTTGCCTTGCCCCAGCCAAGCGACTCATCCACATCAAGGAACTCCTCCCTAAGCTCAGATAGTTCTCAAATTCGAGGAATGAGCTCCAGGTTTGCTATTCTAGCTCCCAGCCCTTTAACCCAGTGTAAGGGATGCCTTTTTCCACCCTCCTCCTTGCAAACAGAGCGCAGGCATTGTTAAACACGGGCTCTTCCAACGGGGGTCTACCAATTTTGTGTGACTCAACGACTGCCCCCACGCCGTGAGACTCACTTTTGTTCACAAATCTTCCTTTGTTTAAAAAGATGAAGAAGCTTCAAGCTGTAGGGCGAAAACGTTTGGAGCAGATTTTTACATCCAACTCGAGAACTCTCGTGTCAGAGGAGGGGAAAGAAGAATAATTGGAAATATTGAATATTTCATAAGCCATAGTCCAAGAAAAAAAATTCTAATGCAGCGGTAATACGATTTGTTTTTTAGAGGGCTCTATTGATTTGTCATTAAAAACTGTCATGTTCTGTGTCCATTGTACAAAGAGGGGGGGAAAAAGAGAATTCTTTACAAATATATTTCTGAGGACATAAAGATTGCACTCGGAATAATGGCTGGGCCATAGCAGGGTCACTTGTCTCTCACATCGTGCTTTGGCTGTTAATGGTGTGTAAATTTTATTTCTATTTCAAGTCACCATGAGACTTAATTTTTCACATTTCGAGTGCAAAGAGGAAAATGGAGAAGTGGCAGGGTCTCCTTTGGGCCCCTGCTTTAGGAGGCATCCCGGTGGCTGTCCCTCACTTCAAATCCCAGCCTTGCCCAATTTTGGGGGAAAAAACACCTTTTTTTTTGTATGTCACACGCTTGCCTCCGGTTATGGCACTCGGTGCTAGTGCCATTTATCAGCCTAAGCAGCAATAAATTATAAATGTGCTAGAAAAAAAAAAAAAAAAATAGTAAATTTTCTTCCCCCCTTCACCGCTCATCTCGCCTCATTTTAGGTACGATTTACACCATATAAGCGTGGTTTTTAAGAGGGTCGTTGGCTTTTGGACCCGCAGGTAGGCTCCTTCCAGCCCACTGAGGCTGCTCCAAGCCATCAGTGCCTCCACAGGCTGTTTCAAGCCTAGTAGGCACGTTGGGTGAAGGGGCTGCTGGCACCAAAGGCATCGCTTATGATCATCTGGGATACATTCTGGGCCTGTGTTCAACGTGGCCAACAGTTTGAGTTCCTCATCCCTTTTGTCGCCTCAGCCAGCCATGGTGGTCTCTTCTCAGGGCCGTAGACCTCGCCCCCAATTGAGGTAGGGCTGCTGGGGACTGGGTTTTGGTCTCCAACAAGAGCCTTGCCCGGTTCTTGTTGGGTTTCCACTCTTCAGCACGAGGGTTTGGGTTCATCTCCCTTGCGGTGGTGTTGAGGGTTTGTGCTCTGTGACAGCTCTCTCTGGAAGGATGCCCCTCGGAGGGTGACCTCTGCATCCCCCTCCACATAGGGTCTGAGCCGTGTCCCACCTCAACAACTGGAGAAGCCTGAAAGGAAAGTCCCATCACCCAGTGTAAAGCCGGTCCTCCAGGAGGACTCTTCATTTGGACGAGGTCTTGGAGGTCTTTTCCAACCCAGATGACCTATTCATTACCATTGATCTGTCTTGGACAGCAGCGCTGCGGCTCGAAAACCAGGTCTCCTTTTGGGTGTGTTGATGCTTCTGTTTCTGGCTCCTCACCAAGTTTTGGGGCCTCTGGGCACGTGGCCCTCCAGTCAAGTTTTCCATTTTCTGCAGGTGTTCGTACCTGAAGAAGTTGTGCTTAGCTCAGGCTGTTGGTGCTGCTGGCCCTTCTGCTGCCTGGTGGAGGGTGGGTAATGAGATTTACTGCAAGTCAAGTACTCGGTTTAACTTGTAGTCCCGTTTGTGGTGGTCTCTTCATCTCGGTGCCTTGAAACAAGTCGATAAAAGGGGCTGAGAACCTGACCTGGAGGCCCTGGTGCTACAGGACTTGAATGAAAACACAGCAGAGCAGTTGGGCCTCCTGGCTGCACCGGGCCTTCGGAGGGAGTTCTGCTGGATTTCTTCCAGAAGAGCCTTTGAGATCTCCAGAGTTATTCCCTTTTCCTTTGATTGTTGGCTGACAGCACCGATTTTTCATTTTATTGTTTTTCTGAGCAGGACGTTCCTTGATCGCATCCGCGTTATATAAACTTCCTCCCCGAGGCCTTAGGACCAAAACCCAGGCCTTTGTGCAGCCAGCACGAGCTGCGAGCACATCCAGAGCAGGTCATCTGTGGAAGCCTGGTGTCCCAGATATTAAATGTTCCCTCTTCGTGCTGAACTGAGCGAGGAGCCTGCAAAGAGCACTGCGGTACCAGATCACGAGCATCGGCTGAAACCCGCGCCGTGCAAGATGGGCGAAGCGGGTTCCTAATGCCCCAGCAGCAACCACATTTCTCCAGCTCCAGAAAGTGCCATGGGAAGATCGCTCATCCTGAAAGGCTGTCGACGTTCCTCGAAGTGCCCGAGCAGTGTCTGGGTGCCGACTTTCCCAATGCGACGATTTTGCTCAAGGGAATCAGCGACGAAACGGCAGGTCTGGCTGCTCCTGCAGCCTTATCTTGCCGCCTCGCGGCTTGGGTTCAAGGGACTGGCTCAGCTTTGTAATGTAAAAGCAAGCTCCCAGATTTTTTAGGGTGGCATTACCGGATTAACGGCTTCACCGTAAGGCTTGGGCACGCGATAGCTGCTGGTTTAAATAGCGTCTCGGTGAAAGCTGCGCGGCGGCAGCGTGCGCTCGGGCTTTCTGTCAGCAAAATGCCGCGACTTTGTGTGCCCGCAGGAGGCTCGCTGGGCTCTTTGAATGGTGCGGCAGGCGGGAGCCTCTCCATTGAGAGCTGCTGTGACTCAGCTGCTGCGCAGGAACCTGCTGCTTGAGTCGCTGCTGCGCCCATCGTCAGGCTAAAAATAGGCGCTCCGTCCAAATTCTCCTGTCATTCTTAAAAAATTCCATTACACGGTGTCCTTTTAACCTGGTTACCTGGTTCTCTGTGGCCTTTTAGAGGGATCCCTTCGTTTACTCTGCCCCATTTTCCCTGGCTGTCTCCATTGCAGGGGTGGCATGGATAGAAGAGAAAATCTTGCTCTCCCACAGGGACAAGAAGTCTGATTTGCTCACATAAAGCATCTCTCTATAATCAAGCCTTCCCGGTTCTTTGTTCTAGGCACATATTAATGGAAGAGGATGCTGCTATGAATTGCTGAGGGCTCTTACAAAGAACTGGGAAGGTTTGAATAAAAAGCTAGCAGGCTCAGCAGCAGGGTTTGATAGCTGGTAGTCCTTTCTTATCACTGCAGGTAATATGTGGGAGTTGAGACGTGGGTCACTTGTCAGTCGTACGTAATAAAAACAGATCCTAATTGCTGGCAGTCGTTGGGCATGTAATACCGAAATTGCTGTAACAGGTAACAATTTTCTATACTTTCATTCTGGAATGACAGTATAGAATGTGAATCATTCTTGTAATGCTAATTTTCCCTGTTTTCCTCGTCCAGAGCTCCAGATCTGCCAAGCTGTCAGCCATGGGTGGGCTGGCTGAAACTCTCCCGATGAGTGTCAGCTTCTCCCCTGATTTTGTTCTCCTTCAGAGCGATGGAGCTTTGCCTTCTGCGTCTTCAAGCATTTGTTTCAGGGCATCAGCTTTTGGGAATGCCTGGGAAGGTGGGACAGGAACGATTCCACCAGTGTCAACCTGCTGGCTTTAGCAGGAAGATATAGGAGGAAGCTGATCGCTGCCTTTGCTGGGGAGTAGCTCATCACTGCCCAAGTCACTAGAAGTTTTATCTAGTGGATCTTCTTTCTGAGACTGGAGGCAGTCCGACTTCTTCTGTGTGTCAACCAGTTCTTCCTTCAAAGAACCGAGTGAACCGGCACCATTGGTGCTACCTTGAGTTTGCTATCTGCCAGCCCAACTTAATTTTCTGCTCTGATGAGCTATCTTTACATAGTTTAGTAGCCCGGCTTAAAAAATCTGCTTTGAGTCCTAAAGACTTGAAACCATCTATTTAAATGTGCCCCTTGCGAAAGGAAGTTCCCGACGTGACCGGTACTGCAGGTATTTCGGTGACTCGCCTGGCTTCGCAGCCCAGCCGTCCCACGGCCGTCTCTCTTGCCGTCTAGCTTCCAGTCTGTGTCTCTAACCACAGATCCCAAAGTTTTGAGTCAGCTCCTCACCTCTGCTGCCTCCAAAATATTTCTCCCCCCACACCTGCTCTTCGCTTGGCTTTCCCACGTGCCGGCGCAGCGATCGTTACCTGCTCTGGCACTGAATAAATAGCAATTAATCGTACCGACAGCTGTGTGACGGCTGCCAGGGCACCTCTTAATAAATGGTTTAAGACCAAATCCGATTTTACCATGTCTGCCTTAACCAGTCAGCTCTTCTTGCTCCTTTCCTTTACTGTTCTTGTGCTATGTGATGTATTTTTTTCCTGATGCACTGCTGTTCGTACCGGTGTGCTGAAGAACTGCTGCATGCTCGCAGGAGCCTTACTAGAGTGGGGACATCTGCCTCCAGAAGCGATAGCAGCGTTGCTGTTGTAGGGATTTAACGTGCCCATCAATTCAGATGAGGACTGGATGCTCGGGGAAGGGGTGGGGGTGTTTGTCAACTTAAATTTCTCACCTTGTTCCATGTGCTGAGGGCACAGGCCATCTCTCTGCTGGGCCGGAGCAGGTTCAGCCCTGGTCTTGTAGCTTGTAGCTCTTCCAGCACACGTCTGGAAGTGTGTATGCGTTACTACTTGCTCAGAAGCCTGGAGAATCATCAGCTCTCTGGCACCTTTTAGCTGCCTGCACGTTGGTGCTGCACTCAATCCAGTAAACGGGGCTGCCTTGCTGGAGCTACAGACCCGGGCCTGTGTTCTCTACAGTTATATAAGGGTTAAATTCCCTTTGGCCCTGTGTCCAGGTGGTCTCTGCTAAACTGAATTTTAACGTTTTCATGTTGAGGTGTAGGCTCCTTCATGGCCCGCTTGTGTGCGTACGGCTGTGGTTTGTTGCTGGATCCTTTGGGGTGGACTCACAGGGGCCTGGGGTGCCGCTGTCCTTAGGAACAGGGACTCAGAGCTCTGACAGAAAACTGATGAAATAAAAACCCCATAGAGCAGCTGGGACAAGACAAGCTGGACGGAAGGTCTGGCAGGTCCCTGTTGTGTGCTCACACAAGTGTGCGTGCGTAGTGGTACGCAAGGCCCGTGTCCGGGTCTCGTGCAGGATGAGTTGAACTTGAAGCACACGGCATGTCAGCCATTCCTCCGTGACTGCCCTGGTCCCTGTTCTCAACCCGTTAACCTGCCTGTGGTTTCGTTATCATGCTTTGATGTGACCAAATGTAGTAAAGAGAGGGCTGGGGGTGTTCAGTCTGGAGAAGGGAAGGCTCCGGGTAGACCTTACAGTGGCCTGCCTGTGCCTACAACTGGGAAGGCACTCATGGTCAGGGAGTGGAGTTATAGAAGAAGGGGGAATGGTTTTAAACTAAAAGAAGGCATGTTTACGTTAGATATAAGGAAGAAATTCTTCACTATGAGGGTGGTGAGGCCCTGGCCCAGGATGCTCTGTGGAACTGTGGGTGCCCCATCCCTGGTAGTGCTCGAGGCCAGGCTGGATGGGGCTGGGGGCAGCCTGGGCTGGTTGAGGTGTCCCTGCCCATGACAGCGGGGTTGGAACCAGGTGGGCTTTAATATCCCACCCTGACCATCCCATGACTCTATGAGAGCTGTCAGGGCTTGCTGCTGCTGTGATGGCCTAGGAGGCCTGAGAAATGTGGTGGGCAGCCTTGTGGGATTTGCCAGAAAAAAAACCTTCCTGATTGCTCCCTTCTGCCTTTATTTCTCACTTCTGTTCTGTTTCTGCTCTCCTGCCTTTTAGCACCTTTTGCTTCTTCTCAGCTCCAGCGAAAGCCATGCAACCGCCTGGGAGGAGAGACCTGGCCTGCTGGCAGAAAGCTGCAGAAACAAGCAAAAAAAAAAAAAAAAAGCGGAAACCAAACAAAACAACAAGAGCAAAACAAAACCAAAAAAGGCAAAAAATAAAAAGAAGAAAAGACAAGAAGAACACCCATCCCCCGGCTGCTTTTTTGCAGCCGCTGGGGCCCGGTAGCCCTGCAGGAGCTATGCTGACTTGAGCTGCTGCTGGGGGCCTTCATGAAATCTCTTCTCTTTGCAGTGCTGGGGCCTCCGCCGCACTGCTCCGGGAGCAGCCGTGTGGGTTTGCTTCTCCTCCCACTGCTTCTGGTTGTTCTCTGCGTGTGCCGTCTTGTATCTCGCTGCAGGTGCCCGAATATTGCTTTCTTAGCTCTTCCCAATGCACTTGGCATGGCTTGTTGCCTTGTGCCCAAGCTGCTATTCCTGCTCTTCTCTTAGCTTGGTTTTTCTTCACCCGTGGAGCTCGTGCACAGGCACATTCTGTGTTGTTGTTTTTTTTTCCTCTTCTCCTGTCCTCCCACCCCCGTTGGTCTCCCTGCTGCCGTTCCTTCAGCATCTTGCAGGGAAACGATGTTTTCACGCTTCAGAATCCGGTGGGGTCTTTGATGCAGAGCACATGCGAGGTTATTTACATCGTCTCGGTACTGCTGGTACCCTGGTGCGTCTTCCCGGCGGCGTATTGTTGGGGTAGCTCTGCTGTACCCGATGGGAACGAGCCATCATGCTGAGAGGCTGCTGCTGGCAGCTAATCCCTGTAAAAAATGACATTAATTTCTGGCTGTTTTAGTGGGTGGGGTGAGTCGTTTGACTGATGTGAGGTGTAACCACAGCCAAAATGAAGGTCCGGGGTGTGGGTTTTGGAAAAACACGGTGAAAACATAAGCTATGCTAAGAATGTCCTCTGATCTTCGTTCGAGCTGCAGCAAAATGGCTCTCGGTTGTGTCAAATGTGATTAACTGATAAACCCCGGGCTGCTCTCGCCTCGCTTGCTGGAGCAGCGCCGCGGTGCTGAGCCTCCGGGAGGGCAAAGAGCCTTCAAGGTGGGCATTTGAAGGCTCCGCACATGGTGGTGGCAGCACCGTCTGTCGAGGTGGAGGTCTGCAGATGTCTTAGAAGGTGAGATTTGCCCTGCTACTCTGCTGATACATCCACAGGCTGTTTTTTTAACTCATGCATTCAGAGGTCATTGGTGAATATCCATTTTCCTACCCATTCGAGTGGTGGCCAACGACCCCTATCCATGGACATCCATCGTGTTTGCCTTGGGGCAAAATACTGCTGTTGTCCCTCCGCGAAGGAACATGCCGTTTGAGAGGTGTTTTGAGGGATGGAACAGGTTGGAGTAGACTTCTGTAATTCAGCTCCTCCTAACTCTGTAATCTGAATTTAATGTGGGGAAGGGATGGCTCTGTGCAACGGAGACGGGAGTACTGCGTGTGCACGGCAGCCGATGGTCTAGCTGGGAGACCGACATACATAGGATGGAGTAGGAGGAGACAGATTTTGATGTGGTAGGAAACAAGTAGTGGTGTAGGCTGGTGGGGAGTTGCTCGGAGCCTTGAAGATGGGAAGAACTTAAACATAGTGCAAGAGCCTGGTTTAAGACGAATTACCCATTTGCTTCTGGTATGTTGATGGGCTGCATAGTTTTGTCCTGCTGGTGATCCTCCATGTAATTTGGGGAGAGTCTCCAGTGCAACTGCAAGTCTGGAGGAAAGGAATCGCTCTGATCAGGTGCGGAAGGTAACTGGGGGCATTGTTTGGGGTGGGCTCATGTCGGCTCATGCGTGCAGTCCCACGGTTGGCTGCATTTCAGGGGGCACGGGGACGGGTCCGTGCTCAAGGTCCCCGTGCTGTCATAGGGAAGCTGTGAGATGACTTCTGAGCGTGCCCTCAATGACAGCTTGCAGCAGGGCTGCCAGCTCTGAGTAAAGCCAGCTTTATGATCCCGGAGCTCAGGTATGTTAGAAAATTAATAATGGATGCTAAGGAGTGTTCTGGCTACCGGCAATTAAACACTGCTAACGATGAAATTTCTCATTACTTCCCTTGTCATTGCGGAGGGACGCTCCTGGTGCAGCCCCCTCGTGCTGCGGCCATTTTAAGAGCATCTTCAAATACAGTTTTTCCCTTTTTTTTTTTTTTTTTTTTTTTAATTGCTGCATATCTTAAGGAGACAGATTGCTGCCTTCATCTGTCTCCCTGATTAGCTGCCAGGGCTGCGCTGCGTTACAGTAACTTCATTCCTTTTCTTTGCAGCGTGCACCTTCCGTACGCCACTTTCTTTTATTGAAACACTATTCTGCTGGGTGATTTTGACCATGTAGAAAGGCTTGCTGCTGCAGCCAGGTGCCCAGCATTCTGCTCCCGGGATGAGCTCCTGAAAGCCTCGGGCCCAAAGATGCCCTGCAAAGCAGCGAGTGCGGCGAGGAGCGCAACGACCTCTGCGAAAGCCTGATTTACTGCAAAGCCTCTACTTGGTGCTCTTCACCAAAACCTGATTTATTCTTTTTTTTAATGTGGTTTTCGGAGGTTTCTAAGCGCCCCCCCTGCAATCATGTTTGTTTTGGCTTGAACCCAGCAGCCCCTCTCTTTGGGTTGCCGCCAGCCTGAAGCTGCCTGTTGGCTTGGTGTGGATGGAGACGGCCACACGTACCCTCTGCTTTGGGAAGCTGGCGCAGTGGGTCTACAGACCCCGAGGTCTGTATGGCAATGCTGCCAAATCAGGTTCAGACCCCTCTGAGATGCCACAAGAAGTGCAGTTTTTGGGGCAGAGCTGCCCTCACCTCGCACGTGTGGGGTAGGGAGCTGCCTTCATGGCTTCTAAGTCGTTTGCTCTGCTCTAGTCTTTTATGTGATGCTATGCTTTTCTCTTTGACGCACATACTGGGTATAAAAAGTAATACTGCACGAACAACTGTGTCTTCACACTCCAAGTTTTTGAGTGCTCACAGTTTAATGTGGCCATTTGGCACGCTGCTCTCCCTCGTTCCTCGTAGCCCGCTGCACATCAGGGCTTAAAGGATGAAGGAGTAAAACTCATGGGCTGGAGGGCATTTCCTCGACTGCTCTGGGGGGGATTAGTCTTTTATATAAGTGATGCAGTTTCGCAAGCTCTCCTAATGTTACCTGAAACACAGAATGCATACAGAACTGCCTGTAATAATCTAATTCACATTTGCATAGCTTCTTAGAAAGGCGGCCCAAGTCAAAGTGTGAAGTTGTGCAACATCGTTGTTTTTCCACCGGTGAGCAGTAACCGTAGTTCAGCCACAGTTCAGAAAGTCATCTTGTGTAATACTGAACTTAGGGAAATGAACAGATAATTTATGCCATTGAGAGCATATACTTAAGTCCTCCACTGGCTCTCGACTCAGTTTCTTAAGCAATCTGCTTAAGCATTTACCATGAGAACTTAAAAGAAAAAAAAATCACACATGGGATCCTACTTTGTGCAGTTGGGCAACTGAGGCATGGGGGAAAAAATGGTATGGCGCTCTGTAAAAAGTCATTTTTTTAAGATCAGCAGGTTGTGCCCTTAAATTCTTGTCCTAGTCTTCTTGTTCTGGTGGCTTTTTCCCCCAAAAGGTGAGTTTTCTTGGCCAGAGGTGGGATCTGGTTTAGGCAACACTCGCCACCGCTTCTTTTGGGGTCTTGCCTGGAGGCTTCCTCCCCTCGGTGGTTTCTCATGCTGGGGGATCGAGGTGCCATGTCCCGTAACCGAACTACTGCCGCTCTTCTTGCTGAGTATCACCACGCTCAAAATGCAAGGTTGGGAGCAGTGCCACAGTAGTGGCCCTCAGAGCATTATGCAGGGCTGTTGTGACCCACTGAGGATTATGAGGATGGCCTCATGGACATCTGAACCTCTGGGCCACCTTTCCTGTACTTAAAATGATGCCGATGGCCAAGGCAGCTTGTCAAGCGTTGATGAGCTTGTGTGTGCCGAGCAAAGCGGAAGAACTGCAATAGGCATCTGACATACTGATGATATTAAACTATTTCTAGCAACTGTCCCCGTCCTGGCATATGACCTAACTCTCAATACATAGCTGTCATGGCAACTGTAAAGGTCAGCATACTTACGAGCTAATATTTAAGGTGGGCAGATAATAGTTTTCTGCCTTGGGCAAACAGGCGCCTATTTGTTTTGAAGCTTGGGACAAGAAGTCTGGTCTCGCTGTCTGAAGCTTTTCTTGAACCGGTAGGACTCCAGGTGGCCCTGAAAGGAAGGGAGGTTGTTCAGCCCTCCTAATGTAATGCTAATAGATTACTAGAGATAATTAAAATTACTCTTCAGCAGCTTGTAATCATCCCTAGTATTTGTTTGCCTCTTGAGACGCGGCAGCTGTGTCGCAAGCTGTGGAGGCCTGGTAGAGCGAGGCCTCCTGGCTGTCCGATGGTGGACTGGGCACTTGGCCCCTCAGCCACCGTGTCTCACACGTCCAGACCCTGTGAGCGTGTTGAGCTTCGATGCTTTTGTTCTGCTCCAGAGCAGCACAACTTCTCTCTGTCGAGGACCCTGGATGGCAGGCGTCAACCAAAGTGGCACCAGATTCCCCAGCAGCCATGGAGAGCCTGGGTTTTGGTGGTAACTCCTTTGCCTTAGCGATGGCCAACGCTACTGGTAGAGCTGGGAGGGATGGCGCAGTTGTGAGCGGGTGGTGGTGGATGGGAGGCGGGGGATGCTGGAGTTTGGTGATTTTCCTTGTTGTGAGCAGATCCTGAACAAGTCGAGTCACTTGGAGACGCTTTCTCTTGATAGCAGACATCAGAGGCTACCAAACAGTTCGGGATTTGGTTTGTTTGCTTTTTCTTTCTTTGATGCTCACAGAATCACAGAATGGTTTGGGTTGGAAGAGACCTTAAAGAACATCAAATTCCGACCCCTGCCATGGGGAGGGACACCTCCCAGTAGACCAGGTTGCCCAAAGCCCCATCCAGCCTGGCCTTGAGTACTTCCAGCGATTGGGCATCCGCAGCTTCTCTGGGCAGCCTGTGCCAGGGCCTCACCACCCTCTGAGCAAAGAAATTCTTCCTAATGTCTAACCTAAATCTACCCTCTTTCAGTTTAAAACCAGCAGATGATAGATACCAGCATGAGCGATGATATAAGCTTGGCACGCTGGAAGTTCTGATCTCCTTGACCTGGTTGTCCAAAAGCTGCAGCCTCAAAATGTCTTTAGGCCAACCTGCAGAGACTGGCAGGCAAAGAGCAGTCCCCGTGCTTGCGTTGCTTTTTGTGTAGGAAGCAGTAAATCTACCGGGACCTGATCCAGTGGAAGAGTCAGCCGTCAAAACCTGTTAATGCTCCAGCCAGGCAGCTAAAGGAGGGGCTTCTGGGGATGAAGGTAGACAGAAGAGCAGTCGTCTTCCTTCCTCTGTTTGTTGGCTTGACGTGACCCTGGGAAATTCTTGTCTCAGAACTGGTAGAGTCCCTCTGTTGTTACTGAAGTAATGGCTGAGAACACCGTTCTTTCAGCAGTGGCGGAAGTCTTCATCATGGACTTCTGCATCGTGATGAGTTGTCCTTGATTTTAGGGAAAAACCCCAGCCCTGAAGCCGATGCTGTGCTCAGAACACCTGGATGGGTTGAGTGCTCTCATCCCTTAAGCCCAGAAATTGCTCCTGTTTCGGTCCTACACAGCTGGAAAGAACTTCTCCCAGTGCCCGCCTTATTATGTGCTGAACCAAATATAAAATCTATTTTTATTAAATAGAATTAGCAGACTAATGCCCTAATTAAGAAGGGTTTACAATAATCTCTACTCTCAGAATAAGTGGAGTCGTGGTATCCCTCCTGCCTGTGGACTGGGCTGTTCTCCCCTCCCTGCTTTCGGGAGGTTTTGTAATGCGGCTTTTGTAATACTGTTTTGTGAAGCACTTGTCTCCTTCTGACTAAGAGTTTGCTTGCAAATCCGTCCCTCCCAGAGGATGACAAGAGAAAAGGGCTGGCGGAGTGTGGCAGAGTCACTTTTGTTGACTTCTACGTTAATATATCCTAAGCATTTTGTTTTGGCTTTTCTGATTAGCTTTTTTTTTATTGTAGGTGAAGTGAACTGCACTTTACCAAGCTAAAATTACCACCTTCACCCAGAATAATTCAGTTGCGTCTGGGAAGTGGTCAGGGGATTTTCAGAAGCTGCACGACAAGATATTATTGTTGTAGAATGAGCAGGCTCCCCGCACGAAATTCATGAATGTAAACTTTAACATTTTCACTGCTCTCCTACGCTTTCCCGGAACGAAGCACACAAGTGGGTTTCCTGCCCTGTCAACCTTTGGAGATGAATATTCCCTTTATGGTGCTGCCTTTCATCCCCTATGACGTATGCCCCGCAGAGTGATGTCCCAGAAGCTTAAACATCGCAGGATAACAAGCGAATGTTGTGAGGACTGGAACGGAGGTGGGTGTCCTAATGGGGAGACTCGCAGCGCTGAAAACCTGCCAGCACCCCTCTCGGCAGTGCTTGGGGCTTCTCGTGGGGGGCTGGCGACTCGGTAGGAGCCCAGCTTCCCACAGAGAAGGCTAAGAGCACTTGCTTTGAAGGGGGTCGAGAATATGAGGCTGCTCTTCTAATGCTCTTGAGGTAGGCTGCCCAGGGAAGTGGTTGAGTCCCCATCCCTGGAGGTCTTTAAAAGACGTTTAGATGTAGAGCTTTGGGATATGGTTTAGTGGAAGACTTGTTAGTGTTAGGTCAGAGGTTGGACTCGGTGATCTTGTAGGTCTCTTCCAACCTAGACTTTTCTGTGATTCTGTGATTCTTCATTAGCGTAGGAGCATCTAATTTTTCAGAGATTGATTCTTGCTTTGAGGAGCTCGTGTCTCCGCCAGAAAAAAAAAAAAAATAGCCCAACGTCTTGGACAGAAGGACAGGTTTTATGACTAGCCCTGCGAGAAGAGTTAAGCAACGAGATCTTCATGAACATGTTGTCCCAGACGTGTGAGGAAGGGAAGGAAACTTAAGCTGCTTTTCTAGAAAGATGAGCGTGAATCACTTGGGTCTCTGTCCCCTGTGAGTAATACTGTAAATCTGTGGTGCTTGCAATAATGCTTTCACAACCCACCCATGCCATACTGTGTGCACATACACTGCTGTAGAGTAGCATCTCTTCTCTGCGCCTCCAGTTGGGCAAGCTGAAGTGTTGACGTCCCCGTGTGCTTTCTAAAAATACGCGCACGCTTTCCTGTGTACGGTATTAGCATAGTTAAACTCTCGTCACTGGCGTCACGGTTTTACAAGGAGCCAAGCGGGCACCACAGCTGAAGGAACATGCTTGAAAAAGGATTTGTCATCTACAAGCTGCCGTGGTTCCCGTGACCTGCCGTGCAGGGGGGAAGCTCTTTGGGTTGGCGATTTGCTTTATGGTCACAAACGTATGTAGGAGCGGGTCGCTACTGAGAATTTTGGGGTTTGGTGGTTTCCTTGCGTGATGCTCCCCCTGTGCAGACAACCCAGTGGAGTAAAGGTGTCTGGACCACAGGGAGTACTAGTTGTAATCCTTAATACTACGAGTTCATGTTGCTTATTTTCTGAAAGACTCTTCAACTTAAAGAATTATTTTGGTTGTCCGTCTCGTAGTAGCAGATCGGGACTTTGAGAAGCAGCCCATTAGGGGAAAAGGAACTACAAAGGGTGCGTTTCTTTGGAGAAATGCCACTGATGGCATCCGTCTGGAGCAGCAAAGTCATCGCTGGCTTTCCTGAACAAAAGGAAATCTCCTTTTCAGCCCTGCAGGCTCGTGGCGATGCTCAGGTCCAACGATCTTGTTGAGTGGGCCTAGGTAAAGCCTGGGTGGTGAAAGCATCGTGCACTTTCCAGAGGCCTGCCGTGATCTCAGTCCAATGGTAGTTGTAAATTCACCTTTGCAAATTATTCTTGAAAGCCAAGGTCTGCTCTGCTGACTTGCGAACAGATTTGCTGGCCTTATTTGCCCCGAGGTAGAACGTTTGCTTGTGAACCCTGCTTTTGACGTGTTGGGTTGTGCATCTGTGAGCTGGTCCTCACCATCAGCGTGGAACACCAGAACGTGTCCCGTGTCTTCGTGTTGTCCTTCCTTTTCGGTTCTCTGAAGTGGTGCTCGTGCATTCTCTGGCACTTAGACAGAGTAGTGTTTGAAAAGAATCAAACTATTTCCTAACTCAATGACCCGTGTATCCTAGACGCTGGGTGGCACCTCTGCGATTTACTGGTAGCAACAGCCGGGTGATAAATACTCCGTGCTGCTGAGCTCTGTCTGCCCTATCCGTCAGCCCTGCTGCTGGCAGCCTCGGCTGGCACGGGCTTGTGAGTCTGCATCAGATTCAGCCTGAAAACTCATGTGGGTCATCTCCTCTTTGTCCAGCAGCTGGCGTTTGACTGGTTTCTCCTTCCATGTCCACACATGGTGGTGTTGGTGTAAAGGGGTGAAGAGGCCGGTGCAGGACCAAGGGCGTCCCGCTGGGAGAGGTACGGGCTTTGGGCACAGAGCAGTTGGGATCAGTTCCCGGGCCACCCGATATTTCTTGGAGTCTTTTTGTTTGAACTGGAGTGAGAACAGGTCATGAAATCGCCCCAGGGAGATTCAGGAGGCAAAACACAGGAGCAGAGCAGGAGGAATTTGGAAGCATCAACCAACTGGGGGGAACCTTCTCGCTGCCGGTGGGCTTGGGTGCAGCGGGAGAGCAGCGTGCCACTCCGATCCCTCCCTGTGCTTCCTTGTGTTTAAACAAAGGCCTGAATTAGTGTATCACAAAATACAGACACGGTGCCAAGGCAGTAAGTCCAGCCCCGCGTGTACGGCTTCCTTTCAGATGACCGGCGTTTCCCAGCTGACGGAGACAGGACCATGCCAACTTCTTAAGTGTTTACTGGTGCCACGGTGATTAATGGTGGCGGGGCTGGGAGGGAGGAGGCAAAAGGCACTCCCTGAGCGTTGGATTCCTTGTCCTCTCGCCGTTTCAGTTGTTCCAGCCAAAAGGTTAAGTGGAGATCAAAAACAAATAGGAAACTTCGGCTCGGAAGCCGTGCTCCTGGAGTGTCTTTTCAGACACTCTGGGAGCCGCAGTAGAAAGGTTAAAATTTGCAGCTCAAATGTTAGCTGTGATCTCGCTTGAGTGAGCGCCTGAAAATCCATCTCGAGTCTCGGTTCGCAAAATGAAAGCTTCGAAGTCTTTCTCACATCAGAGGCAAGGAGGCAGCAGGGCTGAAGGGCACAGAAGCAGAAACTTGTGGACGTCCAAGATATTGCCTCACCCCATCGGAATGGGCTTGTCACGCAGCCCGGACCGCAGGACATGTTGTGGTGGATTAAACAAGAGGGTCATTGAAAGAATGGGTGCTCAGTCAGATGTTTGCAGGCATCTTGACAATAGTCCTTTCATTTCTCGTGCCCAAGATCAAATCAAGAATCGAGGGCAGCTCGGCACCGAGGGAGGTGGTGGACGTAGCGGCAGCCTCGGGTCGGAGCCCGTTGGTGGAGTCAATGTCCCAGAAGGAGATGAAAGGTGGTGGCTGGAGGCTGTGTCTGACCTGCAGACCTGCTCTAGAAAAGGGAATAAGTATCTCAGATCTGTCAGAAGTGAGAGATGGAGACTGGAAGAAGGGAAAGCCAACTCTGACTTCAGTTACCTTTGCCAGGGTTGGGGAAAAGCATTACGCGGGTTGGATTTCTGAGACCCTTAAATGCTGGTATTTGTATCAATGTTTGGTTTGTGCCAGGACACAGTCCTGAGCAGCCTGCTCTGAGTGGGATGAGGTCATCTCCAGAGGGTCCCTGCCAACTTCAGCTCTTTGGTGATTCCATGAAAAAGCCCTTCTAGGGTGCAGGACTCAACATGTAGGGTCTTCAAACTGATCCGGTCCAACTGGGTTGAGCCAGATGACCTTCAGAGGTGCCTTGCAACCTAAACTGTTCTGTGATCTTACCTGGGCAGGAGCTCTCCTGTCCTGTATTCTGGAAAGTGCCCGGCACATCATAGGATCATAGAGTCATAGAAACACAAGGTTGGAAAGGACCTACAAGATCGTCATGTGTCTGTCTCCTGAAAGGAGCTCTCTGCAGCTGACTTTTGCACAGGGGAGAGAGTTTGGTGCTTATTTGTGACATATAGTTTCTAGCTGAGGTAGAGAAGAAATCAGAGAATCACCAAATGGTTTGGGTTGGAAGGGATCTTTGGGTTGGAAGGGACCTTAAAAACCATTTAGTTACAACCTCCCTGCCTCAGACAGGGCCCACCAGGTTGCTCAGAGCCCCATCCAGCCTGGCCTTGAACACTTCCAGGGCATCCACAGCTTCTCTGTGCCAGGGCCTCACCACCCTCAGAGCAGAATTTCTTCCTTATATCTAATCTAAATCTACCTTTTTTTTAGTTTAAAGCCATTACCCCTTGTCCAAATCAAATACGGGATAAATGTATTAATGTGTTGGGTACAGATGCAATAAGCAATCTGGATAAGACCTTAATTGTGCTCTTGTTAATGAATTACTAGAGGCCCTTCTGTACAGAGGAAGGTACAAAAGAATGAGTAAGGGGGTTCAGCAGCTGTCTTAGGAGGCCTGAAAAGGCTGGGACTCCTCCACTTATAAAGAAGTTGGGTTTTGGGGGGAATGTGACGTCTGGGGACACAGGAGGGTGGTGGGACGGTGAATGCAGAGCTGCTTGAAGCCCCACAGCCCTGGCACCGGGGGCACCTCTCACGAGTTAGCAGGAGACGTGCTTGGCATGGTGAAAAGTGGTACAGAGTGGATTTCGAGACCGTTGTTGCCACAGGAGGATTTGGGGATGGATGGCATCAGGGGGCTCGGGGTGGGTTTTTGAGATGGGTGACAGTGGGGACAGGATATCTGCTCCAACCTCACAGCGACGGGGGCGTACAAGGGGGTGGGGGAGGAGGCCAAGCCTTGCTAAAACAGCATCGGAAAAGTCTGGGGCAGCAGACGTTTGCGTCCCGGAGCTCTGGTTGCTGCTCCCATCTGGTGAGGTGCTCAGAGGGTCCGTGCTTCTGCTAACATCTCATACCAGGAAATGGAACAGGATTCAGGGGGATTTCTTCGAGACATTTCATAAATGCATACAGAGATGCTCTTTAAGCTCTTTTCTTCCTGACTGCATACCTGGAGTCAGGTTTTCTCCAGCAGTCCCCACCAGCAGCCAGTGAGGAGCACGCGTACCACCGGGCACACCGCGTTGGGCTGCCTTTCTTCAGGCCCTCGTAACGGGCTTGGTGCTGCCCCTGCGTGCAGGAGATGCAGCTGCTGGTTGTCTTCTCCAGGGGAAGCAGGTCACCAGGCACCTCGTAAAGTCCCTCATGCCCTTCAGGGGGAAGTAACGCTTTTATCGCGCTCTCCGAGAGCTGCTTGTAATTTCTTGTGGCTAGCTGTGAGATAAAGTGGTCTCTAATCTCAGCAGCTAATACCCAACAAAATTGAAAGCTGCCAAGGTAAAATGAAATAATTGCAAAAAGGGCTAGCCATTAAAGAAAAAAATGAAGTTAGCTTTAAAAGAAGAAAATTATTTACGCTGCGTTCAGCTGCTGAGCAGGAAGAACAGAGTTAATTGGGTCTCGCCACTTCTGTGGCCGCGTTACGTTTCCATTTTTTGTTGGAGGTTTAGCAATAGATTTTTCGCAGTTGCTTAATCCTATTGCTCACCTGATTATTCTATGTTCAAACACTATTCTATATTGCTCACCCGATTATTTTCTATTCAAACACTGCTCTGTGTTGCTCATATGATTATTCTATATTCAAACACTGTTTAATATTCAAACACTGTTTAATATTCAAACTCTTATCCTACATTGCTCACCCAGTTATTCTATATTCAGTCATAAAAACTGCCTGAGCAAACAAAAAAGTCTAATTTACAAGATCTAAATTCAGGTCCTGGAGCATTTTGACCCCATCACGTGGCAGCATTTTTTTCCCTTTTTGAGACCTGGCTGCCGTGTCGTTGGCCGTGCCGAGAGATCCGAGGTCCTCGCGCGCACTGCCAGTCACATCCATGGCAGGACTGCCATCGGTGCCAGGCAGTCTGGGCTGCTGATTGTGGCTTGGCCCCAATGGGATCGGCATCCCAGGGTCTGCCCAGTCCCTCTCTCCTCATCCCTGGCCCAAACAGCAGATCAAAACATGCCTAAAAGAGGAGCTCCAAGCCTAGATGCAGAGCAGCAGTCCAAAGCACCGTTGTCAACAGCTGATACCGGAGACTCTTGAAATTACCTAGAACCAGAACAGTTAGAATAGTTCAGTTGGAAAGGACCTACGAGGACTGAAATCTAGGACTTTCCATGTATTTTTGGCTTTAAAGATGCAAATGTAGACATGGGGAGGGCTTCCGTGCCCAGAAACACATGGTCTCGGCCCTGGTCTATTTGATCAAAAAGATGCAGCTTCGCAGAGCAAGAGTGGCAAGGCTTATGGGGACTAACAAAACATCAAAGGTGTAGCTACTAGATAGAAAATGAATCATTAGTAGCTGGAATTGATTTACGACAGGATGGAGCTCTTGTCAAAAACACCTAAAATTCAGATGGAGATCAGTCGTTTTAGGAACAGAATGTGGGCCCGGTACGCTCGTGTGTCAGAGAAGGCGATTCTTCTGGCTGCATTTGAATATAAAAGACTCGAAAGGTGTTCAGAAATAACGGCTCTGCTGCGGCTGTTACTCATAAGCTTTGCAATTCATAAAAGTCTCTTCTCTTTGTATAGAGAATTCATCCAGTGCCCTGTCCTTTGCTGTCGTCTCTAGCCCATATGGATGTCTCAAAGCTCAGCCGTGGTGGTTGTGGCCATGCTCTACCACTAATGTCTCTAATCTGGGCTGCTCTTGTCTTCTAAGCAGAAAAATGGTTCAAAGTGAATGTTCCCAAAGTATGGGGCTGTGTGTAATCCCCTCTGGGGTCTGTCAGTGCTTCTGCATTTCCAGACCAGGTTGGTGCTCTCAGTAACAACATTTGAAAGCCTGTGCTGAACTCAAGGGATTCCCAAGAGATTCCACATACCAAGGATCACTTCGGAGGATGACTCAGTTGCCTTATGAGGTCCAGTGTCCTCGTCTGAGGTGCTCTAGTCCTAAAAGGGAAAAGAAAATTAGCACTGAAGAACCCATTTGAGTGTTTCCTTGAAGCGTGCTCAGCTCATAGTGGGGATATGATGCCAACATGGGCAACAATGCAAGTGGCTCAGAGGCAGGAGATCTTTGGGGTTACTGGTAAAGTACATAGTGGAGCTGCAGGTGGTAGAGCTGGGATGCTACTGCCTGCCCCAGGAGTGATCTGAATTATTATTCATAATAATCTGAATTATTATTCATGACGTTGAGTGGAAGGCAGTTGCTGTGTCAGTGATGGACGTGTCCAGGGATGGAGCACGTCCAAGAGGAGGGAGCTCCTTCTCGAAAGAACTTACGGCTGAAATAGAGAGGGTCGAGAAAGCAGACATAAACCAAGTGGAATGATTCACATAATTGTGGCAGCTACTGTGCTCTCTGGGATGCCTGCCGTGGTAAATCTACCTGGAGGGAGAAGAAATGGCAGGGGAGAAGGGGACTCGTATGGGCAGAAGCAGCCTAGTCAAAGCAGCAGGCGGTTCTTCAAAAACAAAGGCGAGGTTCTGGGGGCTGCTCCAACTGGCTGCAGTTTCTGGGTGGCTTTGGGCATTTCAGAAAGCTCTGAGATAGCAGGAGAGATAGCAGCGAGGGCACACACAGCTGAACGTGTCTGCTGGGAGCAGAGGGATAAAGCTGGGCTTGGGGCTGGGAACATGCAGGACGACGGCCCGCAAGCTTTTGGCAGTGTGTACTGGCTGGAAAAGCATTGAGGATTTATTTCTCCAGATCAAAAATCGAGGTTTAGAAGAAAGCTCCCAAGCACTTCATGTGCAAACTCCAAATCCGGCTCTGCTTTTCCTTTCCAATGGCCGGTCTACAAGCTCGTGCCTCATCAACGGCATCAAAGATGCCGATTCTCTTTCCTGACGGTTTTCTGTTTCCAGGGTTCTGACTTTGAACTGCTGATCTGCGTTCTGCCTTTCTCTGGCTTTAATCCGAAAGGCCCCGCCAGCTCCGTGCAACCTCAGGGTGCTGGGAGTTGGTGCTGTACTTACGTGGAAGCAACCATGAGGTGTGGGCACCTGGAGATCACCCAAAGACCATGATAAGGTCTTGGATGGGGACCCAGAGCTGGGCTTGGCTGCAGAATGTGCCCTGTTCCTAAACCCATTGGTGCCCTCGCTGTCACCCAGGAGCCACAGCTCAGCCATAAAAATGTGTTACGAGAGGAGACGTTCTACATGGAGGTTCGTGAAAGCATGGGAAATGCGTATTTTCCCAAATTTTCACTTGCTGAAGTGAGAGCAGTAGTGGAGGGGAGGTTTTCTCCATGCATGCTTTCAAATGTCGCTTCTGGGCGTTCTCCTATGGATCTCTGGCATGGCTGTCTTGATGTCTTGTATAAATAGACTTGGACGAGTTGTTACTGGAGCTTCCAGTTCCCACGCTGATTCTTATCAAGGAAGATTAGTTCCCAGCCAAAGCTGTTTTTTTTTTCTTTCTTTCAAGGGATTTATCGCATCAAAACAAGTCTGTGGCTTGCTGCAGTGCTGAAACTGCCACGCTTAGGTCCTCGTACTGGTAACGACCTGCTGAGCCACCAGAAATTGGGACGGGGTTGCTGTAGCCTCCTGGTTAGGGCTGGAATCAGGACCAGGTTCCTGTCTGGCAGCTTCGGGAGCAGATAATCACCCGTCTGCTTCCATTTTGTGTCCCTGCCTTCCGAGCTCGTTGGGCAGCCGATGGCCCGATGGCATCGGCTGTTTGCCGGCACGCTGCGGCACGGCCAGCTCATCCGCTGGGCAAAGCAGGCGGTGCTGCTCGAGAGGTGCCCACCCTGCTCTGTGGCTGGAATTAAGTTCATTTAAGGATTAGGTGATTGCAATATGCTTCTAATTGCCCTGACGGAGCAAAGCCAGAGAAAGAAATCAGGATATCGCGAACCCTCCGTGTAGATTTGCTGCCTGCGACTGGAGGTGCATTGTCAAAGTGCTGCTGAGATTGTCCTGCAGTAGCAGGACACTGCCTTGCATGTGGCTGCTTCCCTTGAACCCCAAGGTGAACCCAAAGCAGCTCACCCCAAAAAAGAGCTCACCCCAAAAAACCTTAGGGTTCCTCAGACCCAGCCCCGAGTTCCCGCTTGGCTTCCTCTCAAACCCGACGTCTTTCAGCTCTTTCTCCTTCCGATTCCTCATGCTCAGCACGCGTTTAGTTCCTGTTGCTAAATTGGAAATAAAACAAGGGAACTGGTAAAGTCGGCGGTGGGGAAGCTAGCCCCCGTGCCACGGGAGTGTGATGTGGTTCTGCATAATGAGCCTTGAAAGATTCACTCGCTGACGCTGTTACGGGCGTTAATAAACGATTGTTTTCCTCGGGGGCTATGCCATCTGTGAACACATTTTTGTGCTAGGAAGTTCTGCAGGGGAAGATGCTCTACAAGCACCCGAGCCTGGAGTACGTCGCGTGAAGGGCATAAACAAAATCTTCTCCGTTTGGGTGGCCTGGCTCGTTCTGACCTCTCCACTTCTGATTCTGCCTTGTAAATATTATCTAAGAGGGAAGAAGCAGTTCGGGACAGCTCTCACTTGTCTTTTATGATTGACACCAAGGATATAAGTGGGTTCGAGAACAAACCTTGTATGTGTTGGTTTAGGCATGATGGATTTATTGGGGGAAAGCCCACAGACTACGCTAGAAACTAGTCTCAGGCTTCTGAAAAAAATGCTGATGTTCTTCACGTGGATTGGATCTGGGCTGAGTACTCTCAAAAACCTTTCTTTCCTTCTTTAAAATTGCTATATGAAAGATTTGGAGGCGTTTCTGACCCTTTATCTCATCCAGTAAGTCTGAACAACTGGGCTGGACGGGGAAACTCAAGCCATCAGCAAGTCAGGTCTTTGGTAGTGGAGAGCATCTCGACATCGATAACCCGAATCTCTTATCAAAAGCTTTGTCTGTTTTTCCTGGGGTTTGCTGATGAGCAGATCAGTGCGTCGCTTTGGTTCCAAGTGACAAATTCCATTTTTTTTTTCCTATTAACCTGTGATTTCGCGTGGACTTTTCCAGTAGCAGTGTGTTGTACCTGTGCCTGGAGAGTGGAGGGAAGTTGGGCGTTATCTGACCCAAATCTGCTTTGGGTCTGAAGGCGGAGGCTACGCAGCCAGTATCTTCCCTGGCAATCGAGCAGCTGGATGACATACTTTTAATTGATCTAAACGAATGAGTAGACTGGGGGAAGGTCAGGAGGACTCAGGTGCAGACTCAGCTGTGCTTAAATATTTTAGTCTATAACTAAGTGGGTTGGCATTGTGACCCTGGACATCTAGTAAGTATTGATAGAAATGAAACACCAGACTTTCAATTTATTGCCAATCTTGGTCTCGTGTCATTTCTACAAGAGTGCCAAACACTGAGATTTCCAGCATTGGATTCACCGGGGATGGATTTGCCCTGGGTGGCCAGGCAAGAGCGTTCCTCCCTCTCCTCCACCAGCACTCCCTTGTCTATTGACACTGATATTCCTGTGGCTATACTGGGGAGAAACTGGGGAGAAAAAGCTTATGCTTTGGGATAAAAAGTCATTCAAAGACTTGTACCCTCGTGCTTTGTCCTGTGTGGGCTTCCCCGCGCGGAGCCTTGCTGCGCTGGGCTTCTCCGTAATGAACCGAGGGGAGATGTGGGCTGCCAGAGCCAAGGTGAGGTTTGAATTGCTGAGTATCCGAACATCTCTGCGAGGTGGTGGGCCAGATCGATGCAAATCCTGCCCGGGCTGTTGGGCAGCTCTTGGTTAATGAAAGCCCAGCGTGGAGACGGCGGCATTTCACCTTTACTCTTTGCCTCCTTCCGATGCCAATTAATTCAGGCTTCGTTACTCTACAGCCAGCTTCGGAGGTGGGTGTTCAATAATGCCTGCACATCCCTGTGCAGCAGCCTGTGTTCCTCGTCTGATTTCAGGTGTTCTTCCTCTTAAAGCAGCCAGAAAACAGAGGGGAAGCACGGTTTGGCATCTCCCGTCACAGGTGAAGGCTGATTGAGTTTCTGCTAACAAAGGGGAGCTCTACAGGTGTTCTCCAGCAAGGTTAAATGTGGCTTTGCTTAGAAAACTGAAGCAGAGGACGCGTGGATGCTGCCCATTACGAGCCACTCTCCACCGGTAGTATTTTTCTCCCTGCTTTACTCGCTGCTGTCACGATATCTGAACCTGCAGATAGGAAACGGGGCATGCTCTCAGATGGAGCAAGCTTCTGATGCATGATGCACTGGAACCATGGCACACAGGTTTGTGTGCTTGCTGAGTGCGCTGTGGGGCGGCTGAGCCAGCCCGTTAACTCCTGGAGCAATTCATTTTCTCTATTCCCTATGCAAAGCAACGAGGTCCACCCGAGCAGGGAAGGACCTGGTACCTTGGGGAGCTCTTTGGAGGTGGCCTTGGCTTGTCTAGGGGAGCTGGAAATGGCCTGGGGCTGATGCTTTTGGTTATAGCCAGCTTTGAGAGCCCATCCTGGTCTCTGCCACGAGGAGCCCACAGCTGTCGTATGCAGACCTCGCTGACTCAATCCCAAAACGCAGCAGTTTGCTCTAAGGACCTTTTTATCATCTGTGACCTTCACGTGTGTCTTACCACCCTGCAGATTTCAGTCCGCATCCGTGCCTTGAAATAACTTCACAACTGCAGCACGTCCCACCAAATCCTTCCTTTTGCTGGCACCATGATGCTCGCATGGAGGTGGGGAAGAAATGACCCCATCCTGGTTATCTATAAAAACGAGATCAGGGCCAGTTGCTAATGACAATATTGAGAAGTGGCTTTGGCATACCGATAGGTCCCAAGAGTGATGCAGTGCCCCCCAATTTTGAAGGGGAAGGGAGGGGACAACCGGAGCAGTGCTGCGTGGCAAAGGGCTCGCGTTGTGCTTGGGGACGAACACTGGGACTTAAACCAGAGCCCGCTGTTCTCCCGGGGGAATCTGGCTTCTTGTCATCAAATGCCTACTGGGAAACCGGTTTCCTCCAGTAAACTAATCATGCAGTGCAGTCCTTGGCTTGAGAGCGGTAAGCGGCTAGGGAGATGTGGGTCCTGTTGTCTCTCACTCTCACGTGCTCGGAGGGCTGAAATAAAAGATCAGGAAATTGCAAAGTGCTGACCCCGTCCTGCACAGCGCAGAGTGTTTTCGGTGTCTGCATGGCTTGAGCTTCCGGGGTGAAGGATGGCACTTGAAAATGAATAACGCTAAATAGCAAGGCAGAACACGGCCATTCAGTGCAAATTTAGCACTGTTTGTCACACTGTAAGTCAGCTGTCTGCGGCTAATTACGGAGATGTCAGGGAGTTTTGAATTTGTCAGCTGAATTCAAGATTGTAGAATGTTGCTTCTGAAATGTCTCTATTAAAAAGCAACAAATCCCTCAAAGAACAGCATATTTATTTGCGGGTTCTCTGGGGCTCTTGACCCATACTGTTGTTCTGGTGGCCATACGATGAGCTGATGGAGGGAGATGGAAAAGGTAAGCGAGGCAGCAGCGGTCCCTGGGCTAGGAAAATAAAAAAAGGAGTTGGACTTGATGATCCTTGTGGGTCCCTTCCAACTTTGGGTGTTCTAGGATTGGGAATGGGTCAGCTCTCCAGTTCACTGGAGCACTGTGTGGCCGCCGTGACTGGTCCCAGTCCCCCTGCGGGTGGGTGGCAGTGTTCTGTGCCTCCTTCTTCGGTGCTGAACCGCCCTTCGGAGGGATAAAAGCACCATGCCAGGTCTGGGTGGTGTGAGGGGCTCTACTTGGAGCAGATAATCTCTGAGACCTTGCTCTGCCTTGCTTTGAACACTTGTCAGGATGGAAGGGGTGCCCGTGTCTTAGCTCACAAATGGCTCATTCTCAGTTCTGTGTCTGCCTGAGTCATAGAATAATTAGGGCTGGAAAAGACCTCCAAGATCATCTGGTCCAACCATCACCCCGCCACCAATATTACTCATTAAGCCACATCCCTAAGCACCACGTCCAACCTTTCCTTGAACACCCCCAGGGACGGTGACTCCACCACCTCCCTGGGCAACCCATCCCAATGCCTGACTGCTCTTTCTGAGAAGAAATGTCTCCTCATTTCCAACCTGAACCTCCCCTGGCGCAACTTGAGGCCATTCCCTCTGGTCCTATCGCTAGTTACCTGCTAGAAGAAGCCGACCCCCAGCTCCACATGCCTTCCTTTCAGGTGGTTGTAGAGAGTGCTCGCAGCCCTGGTTGGTTCAAAGCCATCCAAGCTTGGGGTGGCCAAGGTTGAGGCCGGGACGCCATGGAGCCAAGTGGGACAGGATGGAAATACAAGGGGGGCATTTGACCTCTCCTGGACAGCTGGAGAATCTGGATAGCCTGGCTTTGCTTCACTTCATTCATCAGCCAAGGATGTGTCCCTCAGCTGTGGTGCTCCTCATTTCAGTGCGTGGGCTCTCTGCAGCCCAGAGAGACTCTGAGCCTTTTTCCAACCTTTGGCTAGAGAGGGTTTTATGACAGTCTCTCCCAGGCTTCTGTGCCACAGAGGATGTTGTTGGTTTACAGATGAATAAACTGTGGCAAACAAACGGAGCGCCTCTTTCCATTGCAAAGCTCAGGCGGTGAAGCTATCCCCAAAGTAACTCTCCTGTGTCCATTACTCCTTAGCAATTAGTAGGTACCAGTAGAGAACGAAAGCCACTGAAGTAGGTGTTGACGAAGCTACGGTGAGAGTCCTTGCCCCAGAGCTTTCCTGTTTTCCAGAAGGATGAAGGGTGAATGTGAGTCAGAGCCAGATGCCTGAAATTGTCCCATTTGCTCCCCCCCAGAGTTGTCAGAGCGCATCAGGAAGATGTTCAGCACCGTGAACCCATGTAGTTGTGAGAGCACGAATCAGAATCTCAAAATTGTAGGGGTTGGAAGGGACCTCCAGAGATCATTGGGTCCAACCCTCTGCCAAAGCAGGTTCCTCAGAGCAGGCTGCCCAGGTAGGCATCCAGACGGGCCTTGAATATCTCCAGAGAAGGAGACTCCACAACCTCCCTGGGCAGCCTGTTCCAGTGCTCCGTCACCCTCACCGTGAAGAAGTTCTTTCGCATGTTGGTGCGGAACTTCCTGGGCTCCATTCTGTGGCCATTGCCCCTTGTCCTGTCCCCACAAACCACTGAGGTTGGCCAAATCCCTCTGTCTCCCACACTTCAGGTATTTGTAAACATTGGTAAGATCCCCTCTCAGCCTTTCCTCATAGGGAAGATGCTCCAGGCCCCGTATCATCTTTGTGACCCTCCACTGGACTTTGTCCAGGAGATCCCTGTCCTTTTTGTGCCAGGGAGCCCAGAACTGGACCCAGTACTCCAGGTGAACAAACTAGATGCCGTCCTCCAAAGCAAGGCCAGGCTGCAAGGTCCTTCCATGGACACTGGGCCTTGGGCTGCCCAAGGCCCTGTGGCTTTGGCCAGCCCCAAAGCCAAATGCCATTACGGCATGGGACCAAATGGCCTTGTTTTGAAGGGAGAGGAGCCCTTTCATAGGACCGCTGGAAGGCTTAAGTGCTCGGTGTGTGGGACAGAGGGTGATGGGACTCGCATGCTGCAAGCCTTGGCCAACGCATCCAGTGCCGACAGAGAAGCGGCATCTCCATGCTGTGAGCTCTGCTTTTGGCCGAAGAGCAGCAAGCCCTCGTGAAGTCCTGCTTTGGGGTGAAGTGCCCAGTGGGGTCCCCATCCCCAGGGATATTTAAGAGACCTCTGGACATGGCCCTAAGGGATGTGATTTAGTGATGGGACTCCGTAGGCCAGGCTGATGGTTGGACTCGATGATCTTGAAGGCCTCTCCCAGCCTAGATGATTCTGTGACTGTTGTGGTAGGAACAATCAGTCCTCATTTTGCACAAATTGACCACTTCTCTTATTTTTTTTTTTTTTTTTTCCACCCATGCTTCCTCTCAGTGGCTGGGGAAGGATCAGAAAGGAGCAGCCTCCAGGTTCGTCTCCCTTTTCTTACCCTGGGGCGCTCCTCTGTGCTCATGCCCTTTTTGTGGTGGCTGCATAAGGAGGCGATCTGTATTTATTGCACTCGAGGCACCCTTGAAGGCATCTGGACACTTCTGCTAGTTTGGGATGTGGAAGGCTGTGATGAGAGGCCATGAGCACGATGCTGATGAGCATGATTAAAGTGAGAGCCTGAGACCTCTAGATGAACAGACGTTCACTTTCCTCTACGGTTGTGCCACGTTGGCTCGTGGACATCCACCCGCCTTTGCTGCTGGTGATGTTGGCCCCTTCCTACAGGAGGCCTCTCCTTGCCTACAGCCCTCAGTCTGGCAACTGTCAGAGCCCAATGCAAAGTTTGTTTGATTAGGCTCTTGGCAAATTGATAGAGAGTTCGAGGATTACAGGAACAGCACTGATAGCTAGCTCTCAAGCTGTCCCCCTGGTGCTCCATTAATGGCTTTGTGGAATTCCCATCTCTAACGCCTCGCATTTGGGTTGTCTTAAATCATTAAAAAGAAAAAAGAGCGCCTGCTCTCCGCGCTCCTGCCAAGTAGGTCAGTGTTTTCCCAGTTGTGCCGTTTGGGAAACGGAGACATTATTCAGAGCGACTTTCTCCAAGTTGCTTGGTGAGTTGAAGAAGGGCTGGAAGCACAATAATCATTTCAAGCATTACTTCAGCCCTAGTCCTCAAGAGAAAATAAGTCACTTGGCCTAATCAAAGCCCGATTTAAATAAATCTCAGCGAAACCTGGCAAAATAAACGGCGTATTCTTGAATTCTGCAGTGTAGGAGAAGCGATCTGGAAGATGGAAGGGGTGGGCAATTGGTGCCTTATAAAATGTGACAAACTCACCTCCTTGCGATGTGAGTATTAAAAATGCCACCTGATGCTTCCCATAGGAAGAAACGAGCCCCAAAAATGTAGTGGTTGTGCTACCATGGGGTGGTGTTTTGTTTTTTGTTTTTTATATTTTTTTTTTCCTGATCATACTAATAATTTTTAAAAAATAAAACAGCAAGGCAGGAACATCACCATGTTGTCTGCCAGGCTCATATCAAGCCAGGCCCAGAAGAGTTGGCTGCTGTTCAGTTGCTCTTTACACAGCTAGGAGTTGGACTTGATGATCCTTATGGGTCCCTTCCAACTCGGAATATTCTATGATTCTATGAGCTTATAGGGCGGTGGCATGCAGGTGATGATTAAAATGGATCGAGTTTTGAAAGGACAAGATTGGTTCGTGTGATGGTGGTTGGAGTCGGTCCGGTCATCCTTCAGCCCAGTGGGGACAGAGTTGGGGTAAGGTGAGGTGGAAAGTTGTCCTGGCATGGGAATGGGGAAAACACAGCGGCTTTTTGAGTTGTGATGTGTCCAAACCCTGCTTGCCTCTGGCTCGAAAGAATAAAAGCCACAGAGACCCTGCTCCAGCAGTCCCGAAGCCATCGGGAAAATAGCTCATTTATTAAATGAGCACTTCTCGCTGGGAGAATCGTTACGTTCAGAATCCATCCTCCGTTATAATTTTATTTTAATATGGAACTACTCAGGATGAGTTGTTACTCAGGACGTTTTTAGGCAGAAGATGACATTAAGGAGAAGAGTACGGAGCATGAAAAATGGATTACACAGTGTCATTCCGTGGCTACTTGCCTGAGATATTAATTATGTAGGATTTTAAGCTCAGATTTTCTGTTGATTACGCTGTGGCTGTCCAGGTCTTCTCCCGACACCGAGTGCTTGGGCAGAACAGGATTTCGCCGTGCCCGCAGTTAGGTTTCTGGCAGGTGGTGGGACCTCTCCTGGCGTCAGGTCTCCTGCTCTCTTCCTTTTGCAATCAGAGCCCATTTTTTCATCCCCTTTGTAAGCCATCTGCTGCAGCTGCGAGCTCAAAACTAACGTACAGTAAGGTCAGGCTTGCCTTTTTTAAATTTTCTTCTTTTTTTTTTTTTTTTTTTCCTGAATTAAGGGTCTCAGGCAGGCGCTGTTGTCTGGAAGCATCAGGATTAGTGTATGGGAAATAACTCATGCGGCTGCCTGTGCGCTCTCCTCCAGGCAGTAATTGCTCTGTTCAGGTTCTTGTACCAGGCGTATTGTGAACGGGCTTGGAAGTGGGGAAACCGCAAACTTTCGGGAAAAAAATAAATAAAAAATAAAAAAGCAACCCCTCGTTTCCCATCCCAGCATCACATCTTCAGGAGCCCGGATAATTAAGCTCCTCCGAACGAGCCGCTTGGCCCCCGGCTCCTCCTTGGTTCCCTCCGCTGCCGAGCGCCGGGGGAGGCCACCGGGCGAGGAGGGCAGAGCCTTCGCCTTCACCCACCCACGCTGCTCCCCGGGGCAGGGCGCTCTGCGCGGGGAGGCACGCAGCGACGCGCCGAGCGCCGGCTCCGCCGAGCGCCCCACGTTAGACCCCGAAGGCGGATGTGCCGTCGGCGCCCGCGAGGAAGAAGAGGCAGCCCCGAAGGCTCGTCACCCGTGCGGTGCCTTCCAACCCGGAGGGATGCTGCGGGATGGAAGTGGAGGGGACGAAGGGACGGATCTTTGGAAGGAGGTGGGCATCGGGCTGGTGAATGTGGCTTCGCAGTGCTGGGCAGGGCGCGTCGGGAAAGCTTCGAAGCCGACGCGTTCCACGAACGTGATTTTTCTTTTGCTTTGCCCGGCTTCGGTTGTGCTGGATGTGAAAGCCCGGTGACTAAAACGCCCCGCTGCAACCTGTCCTCTTGTGCTTGCACTGCCTGATGGCTGTTGGAGCAACCTGGTGCCAAGTGGGGCTGGGATTCAGGGGATTCCCCGCTCGGAGCTGGCAGCGGTGCCGAGGCTTTGGGCACTGGGAGGAAGGGGAAATCTCAGGGTCTTCCCCCCAGGCAGATGGAGTCGTTTTGGCAGCGGGCGGCGAGGGGCTCCTGGGCTGAGCTGAAGGTGCCTGCTGTCGCTGGTCCTCCATTTTCCGTGGGCTTCTTCGGAGTTTTGTACTTGCTGGGTTTGTTTCCTGCGCTGAAAATCCAAGCAGCAGAATGTCGCATACTCCTCCCTACGCCTTGCTCCCCAGAAATGCTCGTGCTCACGTGGCCAGCCCTCGCGTACAGCCGCTACCCGGCGGCAAAGGCCGGCTGTAAGCAGTGCTTAAGGACTATTGAGAGCAAGCGCTCGCTGGCAGGGGGACAGCCTTGCTCTTAATTGCTCTTTTCCACCCTCGCTCGCTGCTGTGACCGCATGGAAGCGCTCAGAGGGCCGCCGGGAACACTGCCGCCTCTGTTCCCCGTGCAGACGGCAGCCACGGTGCCCCCAGCCCGACGGCGCTCAGGACGGTGCCGGAGGCACCGCGCTGCCAGAGCCCGGCACGCGTGATCTGCACGGCCCCGGCCAGCGGCAGCAAGCGCTGCCCCGGGTCCTCGCCGGCATTTGCTAATTTCTTCTAATTGGGCGAGCCTTCGTCTCGTATCCGGGCCCGTGCGTCGCCGCCTGGGATCCTTCGCTTGGGACCGAGATGTTTTCCCGGTGAGCTCGGGGAAGGAGCTTTTTGAGCTCCGATTTTGGAGCCGATGCTTTTTTTTTTTTGTACTCTAATCAAGAGGGTTTTTGATGCTGTAATTAAAGACATGGGCTTAATGGGCATTCTGTGGGATGTAAATTTGTCGAAAAATACGAGTCAAACTTTTGAGACCAAAGCGCTTTTGTGCTCGCTTAGTCTATTGTAATTAGGGGTGTGGTGCTTAAGGAATATTAATTAGTCCCACGGGTAAGGTTGGGGAGCCAGAAAAATGCCGCCTCCGCCCCTGCTCCCCGGTGGGAGTTTGGGGGTGGCGAGAGCAGGAGCTGCGCATGGGAGGCAGCGAGAGGCAGGGAGCGAAATTCCCCCTCCTTTAAAATAAACAACAATAACAATATCATAAAAAAAAACCTCCTCTGGGAGCCGGGCGCACCTTCCTTGGGTAGCTGGCTCTGCCGGGCGAGTTCAAACCACCCCCGTCGTTCCCCCGGGGGTAGCGGTTGCCTCTCCAATTGCGACAGATCCGTGGCCGGGGTTGGGAAGGGGGAAGTCGGGTGCCTGCAAAACGGCCGGGGTTCTGGCTCCAAATATCCCCAGCCACGGATGGGGATGGGACAGGATCCCAAAAACATGTGGATGAGCCCCTCTGCTTGCGTGAGAACCGGTGCCGAGCAACCCGCCGGCTCCTTCCCCGGCACACGGGGCGAGAGGCTCCGTGGCTGCGTCCCGGAGGCGTCTCGTTATCCTTAGGGCATCCAAATGATGGATTAATTACCCTGCTAGTCCCTGGGAATCCCGGCAGGCTTCCTGCCGATGGGAAACAGGGCAGGGAATGAGCGGTGGTTGTGTAGGCGCGGAAGGCAGAGGGTTGGTGGAATTTGGTGGCCGACCCGGCGCACGGTGCCAGCGCGTTCTCCTGCGTCGGGCTGGGCTTCAAGGAGGACGGTTGAAACAGGAAAATGTCGCAGCCTTCTCTTCCCATGCCTTAAAAACAATTAAAGACAGCCCGGCCTGGGAGAGAAATAGCCGTGGTAATTACAGGGGTAGAGGCAGTGATGAAGGAGAAGGGAGAAATGATAGGACGGAGTTATCAATTAGATAGTGACTCAGGAGAGCCGTGCGGCAGAGGGAGAAATTGCTGACGAGGAGCTAGCTTCGTGGCTTCCCGGCGTGTCCAAAGCTTGTTCTCAGCCGCAGTGCGGGCCCATTATCTGATGGCAAGGATGTGCTCGTTGGTCAGGCGGGAGAGCTCAGCTTCCGCCCAGTTTCATTTAGGCTGGTGGTGATTGGAAAATGGAAACAGAAGGCAAGGTTTGGATGAGTTTAATGAAAAAGTCAGTAACTTTTGGCAAATAACGGTAGGAACCAGACCTTCAGACCATCATTTTCGCAGTGAGTCTTGGAAATTGAGGGAATCAGACTTAGATAAATGTCAGTAATGTGCCAATGTATTAAAAAGCCAGGCAGGAAGGTCTGGGTGGCTCCTCTGGAAACCTGGTGCTTGGAGAAAATCAACCTGTTGGCTGGCAGAGGACACTCATAAAGAAAGAGCATTGGGACGGGTTGTCCAGGGAGGTGGTGGCGTCACCGTCCCTTGGGGTGTTCAAGGAAAGGTTGGACGTGGTGCTTGGGGACATGGTTTAGTGGGTGACATTGGTGGTAGGGGGACAGTTGGACCAGATGATCTTGGAGGGCTTTTCCAACCCTAATGATTCTGTGATTTAGTGGTACCACATTGTCCATTAGCAGGAGATTGAGCGTGGGTCATGTTGACGCCAGTGATCTGGCATCTATCGGGGAAGCTGATCTGATATTGTTATAACGCCGAGGACTGAAGTGGCAAATGATCAAGGGAACAAACTGGACTTGGCTTACTTGGTGAGCTGTCCCTGCTGGTGGCAGGAGCTGGGGACTCGGTGGGGACATCTCATGACTTTATGGCTTGTAGGGCACACAGGTTGCCGGCATTGAGGTGCCTGTGGCTATTGGGTGCCTGGTGCCTGCGACTTTCGGCTCAGCTGAGACGAACAATCACATCCAAGTATTGAGGCTAGAGTATTCAAACTAGAAATTGGCCTCAAATTCTTTTGGATGAAGGTCAGGTGAGGTTTTTTCCCAAGCTTTCCGTTAGCAAATTCTAACACAGAAGAAATACTTCCCTAAGAAAAGCTGCAGAATTTCTGGTTTGAAGTTGAAAGTAGTTCAGCGAAGTGTGGGGGCCTACATCATCCAAAAAGACTAAGATCAGTTTGGAGTTGTAGCACGAGATCGCTTTTTAAAAAATATTGATTTCTCTGGCAGCTGCTAGCCGTTTTCCTTCGAGATCTGGGTAACCCAGTTTCTTCTCCCGCAGCGTCGGGAGGAACGAGACAGACTTGAGTCTGGTACTGGGCATGGCACCGCGACACGCAGGATTTCTTCGCGGTAGGACTTGAGGAACAGAGTCCCAGAATGGTTGAAGCTGGAGGCACCTCTGGGGACATCTGGTCCCTCCGTGCCCCAGCAGGACCTCCCAGATGGTGCCCAGCCCCACGTCCAGGTGGGTTCCCTGAGGAGGAGCCCTCAGCACCTCCCTGGTCCCAGTGCCAGGGCTCCAGCACTTGTACCACAAGGGTTGGCGTGCTTGGAGCGATGCAGCAAGTTGGGGGAGCCCCAGCACTCGGGTGTTGTCTTTCTGTTGGGTGCACTGACTTCCTGAGGCTCTGGGGACAGATTTGGCTTTGTGTAGGTGGGCCAAAGTGCCCTGAGAACCTCTAGAGCTGCAGAAAGTGGCGTCGAACAGAATGAAATAAATTCTTCACTCAGAGGGTGGTGAGGCCCTGGCCCAGGTTGCCCAGAGGAGCTGTGGATTCCCCATTCCTGGAGGTGCTCAAGGCCAGGCTGGATGGGGCTTTGGGCAACTTTGGGGGTTTTTGGTCTGGTGGGAGGTGTCCCCACCTATGAGAGGGAGTTGGAATTTGATGGGCTTTGAGGTCCCTTCCACCCCATCTGTGGATCTGCCAGCATCTCCCCCAGAAGTTCCTGGTTTGTGTCCGTCCTCTGACACGCGCGGTGCCCACCCGGAACATGCAGCCTGGGGGGTGAATAATCTAAAAAGCCCCAAATGATTTCCTGGGAGGCTTGGAGACAAGTTTGTTCTCAAGCATACTTGATTACCACCTCCTTAGCTGTATCTCCATAAAAATGCTGCTCTGCAGTGAGCTGTGGTACCGGGTGAGACACGTTTCCTCCCCAAGGCAAGAACCCCTCGGGTCCGGGGAACTTCAGGACCTTCGTGGGAAGGGTTTGTGCTCCCTTCCTGCCAGGAGACCCTGGCAAAAATGCTTCAACTCCCTCGGGTACCGAAGGCAAACACAGGGCCGCGAGCACCGCCAGCCTCCGCTCCCTACTGCAGGCGCTTGCTGCCCCCTGACATAACCAGGAGGAATTCAACGCTTGGTGATAATACGTGCTGCAAAACTTGATAACAAACAGGTGCTGCAAGCGTAGGTTCGCTGACGTTTTGGGTTAATTTGGGAGGATGGGTGGCGTGCCAGGGCTGGACGCCGGGGTGACCGGGCTTCCCAGGGCCGTGACGCTGAGAGGGGCCGGGTCGGGTCTCGGCGCGCTGCCCGCCTTCCTCCGCAGCAGCAAAACCACAAAGCGCAGAGGGGAGCGGGGATTAAAAGGGAAGCAATTTGCATGCAGTTGCGTAACGAAGTTGCAGGAGGCTGGGGATTAGAACAGCACCGAGAGACCGCGACACGATGCGGTATCCCGTGATCCGAAGGCTCCAGAGGTGGCTCTGGAAGAGCTGGCTGCAGTAACGGGCTAGCACACCGTATCGCTTGGAGGCTCCTTCCTGAGACAGGTCGGGCTTTCCACAGCCCCTTCCCTTCAGTGCTTCCTTGGGAACCTCCAGGCACAGCCTCGGCAGCCTTGCCAGGCCCCTTGCTTGAACGCGAGCATGACAAATGCTCCGTTAGGAGGTGGGACAGTTCCTTCCATTCTCCTTCTGCCAGGGAGAAATGTCATTTCATATCAAGTAGGAAATTATTCGTATCAGTTTGCATCCCTGTGCAACAGATATTTATTTATTTATTCAATTTATTTATTCATCATTTATTCAAACCCCTCGTCCTCCGTCCTCTGTGTGAGGCTCTGTGGCAGCTGCAGTGGTTGGATGCAGTTATTTTTGCAGCACAGTTAAAGCGAGCACACCTTCAGCTACCGTTGCCTTGCACGTCGTCGTGTCACCACTTTTTTTCTCTTTCTTGGAATTCTTTAGGAGAAATGTCTAAAGTCTGCGGTGCACTTGGGGCTGCTCAGTCTAGCTCAGGGTGCTGCCGGATCGGGCACGGCTCACGTGTGCTCCCAGTCATTCTTCTGGGCACTGGGGGTTAGGTGCAGGGATGGGGTGCTCAGATGCCACCACCCGACGGCAAATTCGTGCCATTTGGGCCAAGGCAGGTCGACGTGCACCCAAAAACAGGGGCACTAGCCAAAAAATTGGGCACGGCAGTGCTCCAGCCTCCAGCGGGACCGGAGGTTCTCCCTGGCTGGGGAGCTGGGCTCTCCCTGGCTGTGGGGCTGGGCACATCTGGGGGGCTCTGATGGGGTGGGGGGGACCCAGAGGTGCCTCCAACCTTGGCCATTCTCTGGTCCTGCAATCTGCACCCAAGTCCTGTGGGCTCTTTGCATACACACAGGGTCAGACCACGGAGTGACCCCAACCAGGAGACAAGCAGTGTTAGGAGTGCCCCAGTGAGGGGTGCTGGGGGTCTTTTGGGGGGTCTGGCCCACCCCCACTCCACATGCATCAGGATCCTTCACCGGCAAACTCAAAGCCAGTGCTGGCGTGTTTTTCCTGCTGGAAATTAAGCCCACATGCTCCGTCTGTGCGGCACCACCGGGCTCGGCCCACTCCGAGAGCACCTCGCCGTGCCGCTGTGCTCCTCCTGTTGTCTCTGCGAGGAACCAGCCCAGTTGTCGGTGGCCTGGGAATGTTGGCAGCAGCCTTCGGGACGTGCAGATGCTGCAGGAGGAGCATTCCTCCGCCTCCCCGCCCCAGGCTGCTATGCTTCGCGTTGGGATGAACCCAACCACCCGGAGAAGTAGGTTAAATACCAGGAATCCGAGCGCAGCTCGGCTCGAGTCGCGCTATCGGAGCAATTTATCTGGCTAATTTTAGTGAAATGTGTTATTAAGTGGATTAAGGTAATTAAACATTGTTATCGTTAATGGCTGACATGATAACGTGCCCTGCCACGGGGGCCGCTCATATCCGAAACCTCGCCGTAGCAAAGCCTGGCCCACCAAGGATGACGACAGCCATCATTCGGGTAGCACGACACATTTTTAGCCCTTTGGTGGTTTTAGGTTGAGGTTTTGTATTTCGTAAGTGTGTAAACCCTTCGTAAACCCTTTAATTAAAGTCTTCTGCAGCGTGTTTTTTTGTTGGTTTTTTTTTGTTTGTTTGTTTTAAATGCTGCTCACCGAGTGCTGCAGACCCCTGCGGGAAGCAGGAGCATCTCCCATATTTCGGCAATCACCGAAGCAAGCCAAGGGCCGTTCTCATGCGAGGGCAGCCAGCAGGAGCACGGGGAGCCCTGAGATGTGTTATCAGGGCAGGACTCACTGCCATGCATGGCACAGGTAGCGGCAGCTCTGACTTTTGGGGTTCTAGGCATTGGCCTTGGTCAGGTTTATACGGAGAAGGCCTGTCTGTGCTTTGGCAGGGGGGTTGGACCTGATGATCTCTTGGGGTCCCTTCCAACCCCTACAATTCTGTGATTCTGAGCCCGGCAGCAGGCAGGGCTGGCAGCGTGCTGAACACTGTGAACAACTCCTTGCAGAGGCTGCGAGGTTCGAGGCCCTTTTGCCTTTGTTTCTGTACCAAATTAGCACGCGGCGCTCTTTTATTTCCATGCCTGGCTGTGGCTCTCCCGGAACCCGGGGGAGGAGGAGAACAAAGCGAAGCGCCCGCGGTCTGTCATTTTGGAGGCAGCATGAGGCTGTCGACAAATCGGCACGGTGCACGGCCCACCTTCGGGCCCTGGAGGAGGGGATTTAATGGCAGGTTTCTGTGCTGTTCCCTGGCTGGAAATAACACGGCCAGGCCTCCAGAGCGTGGCAGTCCTTGGAGCTGCCAAGCGCTGAATGCTTTTACGTGGCCTGTTGGATCGGTTCAGGCCACCCTGCTGAACAGGATGAAGGCAAAACCTCCACAGATGGCTCTGGGCTGCTCTGCTGGCTAGGAGCAGCAGAGCCATAATCCCCCAAAATGGGTTTTTTACCCACAGAATGCTTGGTGAAACGGGAAGGGAGGTGTAGGCCCGAGGCCGGAGCTGCTTTCCTTCTGTCGGGTGCCCCGCGTGCTGTAGTGCTCGGAGCAGAAAAGCGACGAGGTTTTTGGGCAAGATCTCAGAGGTTTGGCTTCTGCAAGGAGCACCAAGCTCTGGAAAACACCGAAGCTTGGAGCTTTGCCCCTGCACCAGCACTGCAGCCTGGTAATCATGGGCACGTCGTCCTGGCCACCTAGGATTCGGCCTAGCAGATAACCTTGGCCTCGGTGTGTTGGCATGGAGGGCATCATGTTAATGGTAGCCTTTGGTGAGAGCTGGGCTTCACGGCGTGGGAAAGGGGCCAGGAGTGGATCTTGCGGCTGCCTTCCCTTCCCTGATGGGGAGAAGAGAGCACCAGGCTTGCCTGTGGATGCAACACAGGAAGGGTGAGAAGCATGCACCATGGTGGGACCTCGTGGTGGGGTCTCATGGAGGGATCACCCAAGAGTGGTCACCTGGAGCAGCTCCAAGACTCCCATCTATGGAGATTTCAGCACCGGACCAAAAAAGGCCCTGAATGGGATCACTTCAAAGAGACCTGCACCCAATGGAGGAAGGGAAGTTGGCCCCAGTGACCTCCAGAGATCTTCCAGCCTCCAATGTTGTGAAGCCGGGCAAGGAGATGTCGGGCTGTGGCTGCTGTGCTTGTCTCTTTCCATCTCCCACCCAGACCAAGGACTGAGTGCCTGAGAGGGGTTTGTTCTTGCCCCTCAGGGGGTTATTTATTTGTTTATCTACTAATTTCTCAGAAGATGCACGTGATTCTCCCAGTAACCCTAGTTCCAGAAGACTTGCTGCATACTCCTCTGAAATTTCCTCCTTTTCCTTGCACTGCTGGGGACGTGGAGGTTTCCTTCCCCTCACACCAAGGGACCTCCTGCTGCCTGGGGGCTCCGGGAACCCCCTGCAGTACAAATCCAAGATGCGGAGTGGGGAGGCCAAGCTTGTAGGGCCGCCCGGAATCCGCTGCTGCTGCCAGCAGAGGCTCTGGAGGCAGCAAATGCTCTCGCACCTGCCAAGTCACTCTCAGGGGACATTATTCACGTGGTTTTTTTTTTCAGGGTTTTGCCCTCTGTGCAGCTTTCCTCCTGCAGAGCTCGTGCCAAGGATGGGCAGAGCATTTTACATCCCCCCACTGATGGCATTTGTGTATAGAAGTCGCCCTTTTAGATGACAAGTTCCTTGACATCCCTGCTTCCTCTCAAGGTAAAACGCCCAAGTTACAGTCCCAGACTGACCGAAAAAAAAAATCGCTTTTATTTCTGGCATTCCATTTTTTAAGCTTCAAGGTTGGTTAGCCCTGGCTTGCCGCTGTTCGCTTTCTCCTTAAGGTCAGCCTCTTTTCCCCGGGGAGAGCGGGGGCAGAAGGCAATTCTGCTCACGGGCTTCACTGCGTGCACCTCATAAAAATTGACTTTGTCGTCTCACCCAAGGGCACTCGTGGGAAGCCTTCGGCTCTGCTGGGGCGCGTTTTGGTAGCGTGCCTTGTAGAGGGGATTTTGTGCCAGGCTGAGGGAGGGGTAGGGATCCACATGCCGGAGGTAGGGATCCAGGACTTTTTAGTTCCCTTTTTTTCTTCCAAACAGGTAAATTTTAAGTTGAACTGCTTATCTTCTGTGCAGTTACCGTATCAGAAATAACAAATCTGATTTCAAGCAGGAGCACGTGGTGTCGTTGACTCTACACAGTGCCCACCTTCCCTCCCGTAGGAACCCCAGAATCCCGGGATGGTTGAGGTTGGAGGCGCCTCTGGACCCTTTTACGTAAACCTAGCACTGGAAATGCAAAGCATCGGGGCAGGATTGGTCCCTTGGGGTTGTGCTGGGTGCTGGGAGCTCCACAGGAGGTGGTGGCCAGGACCCTTCTGGCTTCTAGAGGGCAGCGTTTGGGGACCATGGGGGGGAGAGATTTGCTCCTTTATCTCCCTTCTGAGTCTCGCTGGCAGATTGAGTGGCAGATTTCGCACCAACTGTGCCGAGCGATCGGATCCCGCGCCCGGGCACGCGGCGTGCTACCGGAGGGATTTGTCATAGCGCGGCATATGGCCGGGTGGCGGCGCGGGCAGCAGGCGTTTCCCCTCTGTTCTCGTTCTTGTTTTTGTTTTTTGTGTTGTTTTTTTTTCCTCTAAATTAGATTGCTGTCTAGATTTCTGTCCAGGGCTAGCGTCTCGGCTCTCTGAAGCACCGAGCACTTCACGTCTTACAGTGTTATCTGCAGGTCCTACAAATACCACCTCATCGCCAGGAAGAGGGGGAGGATGGCTTCCAAGTGTCCTCTTCCTCCCAGCACAGCACCGAGAGGTCATCTGATATTTCGGTGGGAGCCGGCGCTTGCTGGCAATCTCCCCGTGCCGCAGGGAAAGGTCATCTTGTCTTACAGCCTCTAATTGCTCCCGGCGTCCCGGGGATTTTTCGGGCTGAGCTCTGCAGGACGTGTGGCAGCAGAAAGGGTTAAACGGGGTCTGTGCTGCCTGTTCCCCCCCCCATCCCCAACCCAGCCACGAAGGGAAATGAAACCGCGTCCGGAGCCGGACAGGTGGCAGTTTTTGGCCCCAAAATGGGGTGCATCACCTGCTCAGGAGCAGCTGCTGGGCTCGTGCATGGCTTAGGGCAGGGTCCTAGGCAGAAATGCCCCCAGCACCACGTTCGCCTGGCCCCTGCTATTCCTAAATATTTTGGAGACCTTCCTCTCCTCCCCACAATGCCTGCATGGAGCACGTGGGAAAGGGCCAGCTCGGCACCAGGACCACAAATCAGATCCATCAGGGTGCGTATTTAGGGGCTTGCACTCCACACTCGGGTCGTCCCCATCCCAGCTTCACCTCGTTTGCTTTCTGAAGCAATTAAATCCTCATCCTTCAAAATTAGGTGGGCTTGAAGTCACATCTGCACCGAAACGAGGTTTTTCTTACTCAAGGAGTCAAGAAAATAAAAATAAAGCAGCAGTCGGCGCAAGGAGCGCCCCGCACACTTGGCTGGGAGGGCCGGGATTCGGCAGCTGCGACCGCTCTGGAATCCGCGCCTGCTCCGCTCCCTCGCCGCCCCGCCGGCACGGGGCCAGCTGCCAGGCCGAGAGCTCTTCCCCTGCCCATAATTCTGATTTTTTTTCCCCTAAAAGCTGTTTTTCCCCTAAAAGTGATCAGCCCCCCTTCGGGATGCTGATACGCGGCCTCGGGTGCGCTCGTTTTCCGGCGCTGGGAATTGAGGCGATGGGATTCGGAGGATTCCCTTCCTGCAGAGGGTTTGGGGGCAGGGGGAAGCTTTTCGCTCCCGGTTTTTGTGGGATTGCGACAGGTTCTTGCACGTCCATGGGCTTCTGGCAGATAGCGGAAGGTTCAAAGCATTCCTCTCAGTGTTTCGCACTTCCAATATTGCAGGGAGATTATTACTATTAATAACGCATTAATCATCTTTCCTCTGAAGATTTCCATTGGAAAAGCAAAATAAGATTTTATTTTTTTTAAAAAAGCATCAGAGCCAGCGCTGGCAAGTCCCCGTGCTCGGGTGATCTTCGGTCGGTTTAATTTTTAGAAATTTCAGTGCTGAAAATTCAGGTTTGTGAGCACAACGCTGACACCGGAGCCGTGCGAACGTCTCGACCCGACTCGGGGCGACGCGTACGGCAGCAGAGTTGAAGCTGCCGCCCATCCCCAGAGACTCATCCCCATCTGCTGCGCTGCCTGCAGGGGCTTCAGCTTCCCCCCTCGGTCCCCTGGGGGAGAGACACCCCCAAAAACCCAGCTCAGCTTGGGCCGAATCCGTACCAAATCCCCTGCGTGGATGACACGTGAGATGCTGTGTCTGGTTTGGCCAGAAATGTATGTGGAAATTGAAATAAAATTGTGCTGGATCCTTCTGACCGGGGGCTTCTCCTTGGGCATCCCTGAACCCACCTGGACATGGGGTTGGGCACCAGCTGGGGGGTCTCTGGTGGGGCAGGGGGGACCACAAGGAGCCTCCAACCTCCACCACCCTCACTTTTGGTGCATGACCCAAGCCAGCTCCGGGACCGTGTGTACCCCAGCTCCCTGCTCTCCTCACCCCCTCCTGAGGGGGCTGCGTCTGCTCTTCCCCCTTCTTGCTCATGGCCTGGCACCCTCGGCTGGCTCAGCATCCCGCACGGAGCTCCTTTCATGCAGGCTTTCATGCAGACGCTCGATTCATCGCCGCCTGTTCGTGTTATCAGCTTTCCGGCAGCTTTCTCCACTTTCGGGGGGGGGGGTTTAAAGGAGATAACGCAGTGCCCAGGCTCGCGCTGTGAAGTTCGGATTGGGAGCATCCGCCCTCACCAGAGGTCAAACTTGCCCTGATAAGAGGCGAGGACATCGGAGCCGCCCGATCCGCTTTCCAAAGCCGCCCTTTGAAGCCGGTGCCGCGTCCTCTAGGCCAGAAGCGATGCGATGACGCCAAAGTCATCGGCACGAAATGGGCAGGGGGGGGGTCCGAGAGCTCCGTGCCTCTTCCTAGACCTCCCTGGGACAGGGATCGACCCGGGTTGGGCCTGGTGGCCCCAGACACCCTCTCCAATTAGACGAATTTGGTGAAATTCAGGGGGCGAAGCAGGACCCCGCCGTGCCGGCCGCGGCTGGGTGTCCGATTTCACAACCGCCCCCGGGGGCTCGTCCTCCTCGAGCTCCTCGCGTTCTCTTTTGAACCCGTTTGTGTAGTTTGGCTCGGCCGCTGAACACATTCCGCGGTTTGATGGCACGCTACGAAAAGTAATTCCTTCAGTCGTCTCTCAAACCCCCCCCCCCCCCCCGCCAGATAACTGCGGAGCGACCGACAAAACGCGTCCTGAGAAAATGAACGAAGAGCTCCAAGTCCCCTTCTCGGTGGTGCCGGCGCTTTTCTGCCCCTTGGTTCAGTGCCAGCGCCTCCTGATGCTGGCCCCACGTCCACCCTAGATGTGAGCTCTTCCCCGTGGGGTTGCCCACGTCCTGCCCCATCCTTGCCCGGCGTTGCTGACCCTTGGGCCACCTTCCCAACCCGTGACGGCGCGGGGGATTCCTTCAGGACCCCGATGGGCTCTAAGCAAGTTACCACGAGGCCCCGACCTCGAGACTGGAAACCGTCTCCCCGCTGCTCATTCAGTGGAGTTTTCAAGCTTTTTTTTTCCCCCCTGACATCTCAGTTTGACGTAGCTTATTAATTCAGCTTTACGCCCGACAAAGAAAGACTTCAGTGCAGGAACGCCCCCCCATTTGAACCGAGTCCTCCTCCCCTGGCTTTATTTCTGGTTGCTTTTTTTCCCCCCCGTTTATCCACCAGTTCCCCGTGCCCGACACATGCACACGCCAGTTCTTGGTGGATTCCTTGATGGAAGCCTTAATTTTCTTTTACCGTCTCCATTTTAGCGTAGTTTCTATGGGAACGGGGAAAAGAAATGGAAGCTTCCTGCTCCCGTCTCCCCACCGGGCCACGCGTTTGGCACCTGGGAGGGAAGCTGAGGGGCTTCAGCAGGTCTCGGCTCCTGGGCATCCTTGGCAGAGCCAGCTCATGATGGGGACGTGGTGGCACATTTGGTGGTCACCGTTTGCCTTGAGGGATGAAGACGTGTCCCTTGTGGTCACCATTGGCCTCGATGGATGCGGTGGGCCGTGGGCTTCAGCAGACACGCTCCAATGAGCTGGGCTTTGCTCCTTGCACGTCCTACGAGCTGCTCCTTGGAGCTTGTCCATGACAAAGGACGATGGATTTAATTTTCCTGGCCCTTTGTTGCTTGAGCAGACCTCGTAAAGAGGCGAAGGCTCGTGCAAAGTCTCTCCGGTTCCCATAGTGATCGCAACACCCGTGTTTAAAAGCGGCGTTCCAGGTGATCCTGATAGCTTTCTCCAGCTATCAGAGAGGGAAGGAGCCAGCGAGAGCCGTGGCAGAGAGCCGGGAGGCTCAGCCCTATGCAAAATCACTCCGGCACGGCTCGGCTTTGCCATCGGGCGGGCTGGGAGCGAGCGGCCCCGGCGCTTTCTCAGGGCGCGTTCCAAGCGAAGCGCCCACAGCGGCGACACATCTGCCTCCGCGGTGCAGCCGGGGCCGGGAATCACTCGGGGGGGTGCGATTTAGATGGCAAATTACCTCCAACTTGCAAATCCGTGCCGTCCCGCCTCGTGTTGTCAGCTGCCAAATTCCCTTGAGACGGCTTTTCGGTTTTCCGTGCGAGCGCCGGAGCTGTCGTCAGGCTTCGAGCGGCAACGGGGGTGGCTGGGGAAGGGGCTTGAGATGCCTTCAAGGACCCTCATGCAGCAGAAAAAGGACCCTCAACGCTCTTAGTATCATAGAACAAGTGATCTAGGATGGAAAAGACCTTCAAGATCATCATCATCAAGTCCATCCATCAGCCTGACCCACCAAGTCCCACCACTAACCCCCATCTCCTCTGGCACGTGGTGCAGCAGGTGCAGTGTTGAAGAGGAAAAGTTCTGCTTGTTTGAAGTTCTAAATGTGATTCTGTTGAACTGAAAATCATTTTTTCCCAGGCTGACTTGCTTTGGAGGGCATCTCGTGGGGCCACGAGGAGCTTGGAGGGGTTGGCACGGGAAGGAGCATTACCCACGGCGTCCCACACCTCGAGGAACACCTCGAGCCCTCTCCTTTGGACAAATCGCCTCCAAAAACCTGTAGGTGGAGGGGCTGGAGAGCACGTGGGCTTGGGACTTGCTATGCCACGCTCAGCAGGAAGAGGAATATCCCGGGGAGCACAAATTTGTGAAGAGTGTCCCACGTGGATCTTTTTTGTGGCGCTAGGGGACGTGGTTTGGTGATGGGACGTGGTAGGTCAGGTCGATGGTTGCACTTGGGGATCTTCAAGTAGCTGAGCTTGGAGGCATCTCCATGTCCACCCTGTCCCCTCCCTGCCCCATCAGGGACCCCCAGCTGGTGCCCAGCCCCACATCCAGGTGGGTTTGGGGATCCCAGCACTGCTCGAAGCCCCCTGGGAAGCTGAAGGCTGGGTGGGTGATGGGGAAGCGTCACGGCAAGGTTGTTGCTCGAGCACTGGCTCCCTCCCAGCAGCAACTGGGGACATTTCTGTCCGGCTGCCCACGAGATGCAGGGTGACAGCGGGAAGGGCGCGATGCCCCGAGGATCCCGCAGCTCCCGGAGAACACGGTGCCGAAATGCCCTGCCGGCCACAGGGCATGCCCACTGAGCTCGTGCCTGGCTCCAAACCCAGCCTGGCTTCCGATCTAATAAACATAACGTGGCCAAGGTGAGCCTTGAGTACAACAAGCTCTGACACCCGCACAAGAGGCGTGCTCCGTGTTTTCCCCTGGAGCTCTCCGTCTGGTCGGGACGGATTTGGTAAGCGGCAGGGAGCGGAGAGACCAAACGCCACGAGCATCTGCAGCTCTTATTCCACTGAGTCCTGCTCGCAGTGGAGGGTGGCCGAGACCTTCCCTGGGACCAGCCAGTTGGCACAGCCTTCGTGCTACAGAATGGGTGATGTTGGAGACAGATCAGTGATAAAATGACCACGTTTGGCCACGGTTACCGACGGTGCAGTTACTTGGCGATTGCACCTGCTCCCCTTTAGGAGCTCCTGAGTATCCCCGAGCATCCCTCTACTTGTGGTGGCCTCCAACACAAGGTGGGCTCCCGAAGGAGCTCTGCGTCCATCACATCCTTACCACCCATCCTGGTTCTTCTCTATTTCTCCTGACTTCTTAAATTAGCTTGAAATTCCCAGAACTTTGCCTACACGGCTTTCTCCCATGGGTCCTTTCCATCCTAGATGTTGAGGTAGATCACGAATGGCTCTTTGTGTAAAAAAACGTGGTTTGGGAGCAGTCAGCAAGCACTTGAGGCTGAGTGCAAGAAGTCTGAAGTGTCTTTGGTTTGCAGATGATGGCCAGAGGACTGATCTGGAAAACTCACCTTGGGTTTTTCGGGATCCACCCCCGAGGTGCCAAAGCCGGGAGTTTCCGAGAGTTTCTGCATAACTGATTTATGGTTATAAGGATATATGGTTATATGGGAGCCCGAGTTGTTTTTTTGGGGGGGGGTTGGGGGTTTTTATCAGTCTGTATCCATTTGGGATCACTCCACCCTCAGCACTCACCGCACCGCGCCGCGTAACCGGAGAGCGAGGGCAGCGCCGAGCGTGCGAGCCCGGCACATCCCTATGGATGGGAGAGCAGCTTCAATGGGGGAAATCAGAGCTCGGGGTCCGGCCTGATGCTCCGGCAGCTCCTGGTTTTGGTCCGGGAGTGTATAAATAACCCGAGCCCTGCAGCTCATGGGGATCCGGGCAGAAATCCAGCCGGTGACCGCGGGCAGTGCGGCGTCCTCTGATAGGGGGGCTGCCAGGCGGGTGCCACGAGGACCAGGCAGGACGAGACACTGCAAGGCCGTCGGCAGAAATTAATGAGCATCCATCCCGGGGCCGCCTCGGGGTCTCGAGCCTGGTGGCTCGGAAGAGAGCAACAAAAGCTCCTTTGGACAGGAGTTGGCAGGGGCCGGCAGTGGTGAGGCTCTCCCGCTGGCTGCTGTGTTGGCGATTTCCGACGCCCACAAGGCTTCGTTGGCCTCGTTAGCATGGAAATCAATAAAACCCCGGGTTTCACGCATGCCACTCTGAAGGCATCGCTGGCCAGGCCGACAAAGGAGTGTGTTTTTGCTCCAGGAGCTTCCTCCCCGCCACGCTCGGCACCTTTCCAGCTTTCATCCCAAGGCTTCACAGTGCTGGGAGGGGACGAGCCGGGGGGTCCTGGCAGGGGGGGATGCGGTGATTTGGGTCCAAGCATCCTCTGAACAAGGGGGCAGCTCCTGTGCTGCCACCTCCCAGGCTCGGTGCTGCGAGGACTGGAAGAAGCTGCAGGGATCAGCTGGAATAGGCACAGTTTCAGTCCCAGCCATGCAAATATTTTGGGTTTCTACCAAAAAAAATCCAGTTACAGCCTCCATCATGCATGGATACAAAGTTCAGAATTAAATCGGAGTTCCCTGGTGCCCTGGCACAGGAGAGAGCTCTGGTGATGCTTTCTTGAGCCTGGTTTTGTAGCACCAGCTCTGCCCAAAAGCCACGGATGTCGCCCCAACACCAGCGTTCCTTCTCCTCCCTGCCCCATGAGCAACAGCAGCCGCTCTGCAGGGACCCGGAGATATTTTTGGGGTTCACCCAGGGACCGTCCATCACCATGGTCAACATCAGCAGGATGCAGGAGGACTGGGATCGAGGTTTTCCTGGCATTTTGGGGCTGCTGCCCCCAAAGTTTGGTAACCCCATCCCGCTCGAAGCATTTTTGCTCTAGCAAGATGCGCTGCGTGGCCAACCTTGATGTTTTCCATCTCCCTCCGCCAGGCCGCTTAGTGAGGCAGCGTTACACCTTTCAGGTTAACGATGTCTTTTCGTGAAAATATTCATTGGCACTGAAACCACCGGTGAGGGAACAAACCCTCTTTGGTGTTCTGCTTACTGCTGTCTGCCCGCGGTCGGTGACTGCTGACGCTCAGCAGTTCGTGTGCTCTGCTCCGGCGCTCATCAGCCGGGGCTTTCCAAGGTTCGGCACCGAGGAACTGTCTCTGGTGGCTGAAACAATTATTAAGTAAAACGAATTTTAAGTAAAACAAATCTTAAGTAAAGCACGTTTTAAGTAAAACAAATCTTAAGTAAAACACATCTTAAGTAAAACGAATTTTAAGTAAAACACATTTTAAGTAAAGCACGTTTTAAGTAAAACACATTTTAAGAAAAACACATTTTAAGTAAAACACATTTTAAGAAAAACAAATTTTAAGTAAAACACATTTTAAGTAAAACACATTTTAAATAAAACACATTTTAAGTAAAACAAATCTTAAGTAAAACACATTTTAAGAAAAACACATTTTAAGTAAGACACATTTTAAGTAAAGCACGTTTTAAGAAAAACAAATTTTAAGAAT
>MU016084.1:60879-90039 GCA_011076525.1 Nettapus auritus
TTTTAAGTAAAACACGTTTTAAGTAAAACATTCCTGCAGCATGCCATGGGGCAGGCTGGGGTCAGGTCTCCAAAACCACTGCAAGGACTGGGGACTGTGTTGGGTGTGCTGGTGCTGCTGGCCTGAAGCATCGTGGCCATGTAGAGTTGGCACTTCTGGGTGTAGTTGGGCACTTTGGGTTGTAGTTGGGCACTTCTGGGGGTAGTTTGGCACTTCTGGAGGTAGTTGTGTGCTTCTGGAGGTAGTTGGGTGCTTCTGGGGGTAGCTGGGTGCTTCTGGGGGTAGTTGGGTGCTTCTGGGTGTAGCTGGGTGCTTTGGGGTGTAGTTGGGTACTTCTGGGTGTAATTGTGTGCTTCAGGGTGTAGTTGGGAATTTCGGGTTGTCGTTGGGTACTTCTGGGTGTAGTTGGGTGCTTCAGTTTGTAGTTGGGTGCTTTGGGGTGTCATTGGGTGCTTCTGGGTTGTAGTTGGGCACTTCTGGGTATATTTTGGCAATTCTGGGTGTAACTGGGTGCTTCTGGGTGTAGTTGGGCACTTCAGTTTGTAGTTGGGTGCTTTGGGGTGTAGTTGGGTGCTTCTGGATGTAGTTGAGCACTTTGGGTTATAGTTGGGCGCTTCTTTGTGTAGTTGGATGCTTCTGGGTGTAGTTGGATGCTTCTGGGTGTAGCTGGGTGCTTTGGGGTGTAGTTTGCTCCTTCTCGGGGTCTTTTAACGGGTGGCGAGCAGCCTGCCACCAAGCAGTCACCTGGGGGCTGCCAGGAAAATGTCACTTTGAGTAGAGGCTGCTCAGAAACGGATTGATTTAAGAGGAACGGCCCCTCCGGCTCCTTCCCCCTCTTGCCACGGGTCGCTTCCTTCCCCATGAGGCGCGCATAGCATCGCCGCGGTCTCCTGACCCCGTTGTGCCCTGGTACAGAAAGATGCTGGCTCGGCTGTTTTTCCCCTCGTAACTGCGGTCATCAATAAATCCCACGTCAGCTTTAAGTGTGAAATACGGTGGAATTGAAGCTGTCCATAATTGGATTGGCTCGGTGCGTAATTGCCATGGTGTCACGAGCTCTCCGGCACGCGTCGCGGCATCGCCCAGTCCCCGGGGGAAGGCAGGGTGAGCATCCTCGCCTAAAAATGGGAACAGGAGGCTGCTGCGGCTCGAAAATTCGTTGGTTCTTGTGGCCTTCTGAAAAACGTTAATGAGCTGAAATGAGCCCAGGGTTCATCTCAGCTGGCTTTGTGCTCTTAAAAACTGAACCTGCACACCATTGGGTTTCCTTTTTGGGGCAGCACAGGGGGTTAGGGCTTTGGGGTGGGTCCCCAGGCTTTTTGGAGCCTTAGCAATGGGTCTGAGGGCCCCCAAGCCCCTTTCCACCACTTATAAGCTCCTCTAAGGTCTACGCTCCTGTGGTCTACCTGATGCTCCTGCACATGGCTGTGGCACAGTGGCTCCGAGCCCCTTTGGCTGCCGGAGGTTGCAGCCGACTTCCCAGCTCCACGGCATGGAGACTTTGGGTGGATTTAGTCAATAATGGTGGTGATTCCATGCTCAGCCTGCTCTTGGCACCCAGACAAGTTCCACCTCCACCCCACCAGGGCCACGCCAGCTGGTGCCCAGCCCCACGTCCAGGTGGGTTTGGGGATCTCCAATGAGACCCCACAACCCCTCTTCACTTTTGGGGCGCTGCTGGGATTTATGGCTTACTGCCCCTCTGCTTTTCTGGTGCTGTTGGGGCGGAGCAGGGCTTCGTCTTCAACCCCATTGGGGCTCCTCCTGCGTCCCCATGATGGTTTGGAGCTCTGGGCTCCCGTTTCACCATGGGCTCCCTGCTCCTGTCCAGGTGCACGCACGTCGTCCCATGCTGATGTCGATCCAGGGCCAAAATCCCAGAAATGAGAAGTGCTGCACCACACCAGGACCCAAATTAAAGCCTTAGTGGAGACCTGGACAAAATTTTGGACTCCACAAAGCTGGAAGCAGCCTCCAGCTTTACGGTTGCTGCAGCCTTCTCACGACTTGCTCCTCTACCTTCCTTCACAGCACTCAGACTGGCGAACGTAGAGGAGCACAAATCCCCCGTGAGGACTTTTCATTAATAAGAACATCCCCTTTATCTTTTTGCTTAAGCCCACACCAAAAAAACGAAGAGTTTGAATAAAACGTGGCCGGCTGTAAGCCTCAGCATCCTCTGGATTAGCGAAAGGCGACGCCTGCAGTGCTTGGGATAATCTGAAGAGTTGGTTAATTCCCGTTGTCTGCGCGATTACGAGTTAATTAAATCTTCTTTCATGTTTCCGTGCTCAAGTCCCACTTTGCCATTTAAACACCCCGCTTTGAGCACATCCAGCTCACAGTGTGGGGCACGGGCTGGTGGCAGGAGGTTTACGCTGCGTTTTCTGCTCCGTATTTTGGTGAGGAGCACGGTAACCCAAGCAGAGACCAACGCGAGACCCGCTCCTCCTTTAACAGAGGTGGGCAGGGTTTGTTGGGTTCCTCTGGTCTGGTCACTGAGGCAGCTCCTGGTTTTCACCGACACGGGTCATGGTGTGGTGGGGCACTTGACGGAGGTGGGACGTGTGTTGGAGGTAGGAAATGGTCCAGAGGTGGGAAATGGTCCAGAGAAAAGACGTTGTATAGAGGTAGGATGAACACCAGAGGTGGGATCATGCTCCAGAGGTGGGCTGTGCGTGGCAGAGCCGTGCCGTACGTGGCCACGTGTCTTGCGGTCGGGATGCAGGACAGATCCCATCAGAGCAACTCAAAGCAGTGCCTCTGCTTTGGTAGTGCCAAATCTGGCCATGGGCACCTGCGTAGCTGCTCTGGTAGGGCTGGAGCCAACATCCATGAGCTCTCCATGGGTGAACACCACCAGGCTTGGCTGGTTCTGAGGCCACTCATCTCCAAATGGTGCGAGATGAAGAGGGCAAAGCTGGGGAAAAAATTGGGGATGTTGTAAGCTGGGTTCGCATTTCGGCTGGTTCATGGACCAGCTGAACTCCCCCGGGAGGTGAAAAACAGGGGCCTGGCGTGTAGCCCTTAGCAAATGAGCACCTCGTTAGCGTTAACAGCGCCGTGAGCACCGGTGGTGGGAGCACGCTGACGCCTTCCCTCTCTCTGCTTCCTCTCCTTCAGGCTGGAATGGGTGGAAATCATCGAGCCTCGGACGCGGGAGCGCATGTACGCCAACCTCATCACGGGGGAGTGCGTGTGGGACCCGCCGGCCGGCGTGCGCATCAAGCGCACCAATGAGAACCAGTGGTGGGAGCTCTTCGACCCCAACACCTCCCGCTTCTACTACTACAATGCCACCACGCAGCGGACGGTGTGGCACCGGCCGCAGAACTGCGACATCATCCCCCTGGCCAAGCTGCAGACCCTGAAGCAGAACACGGAGTCGCCGCGAGCCTCCACGGAGAACAGCCCCGGCAGGAGCAGCAATGTCAGCAGGGAGGGCAGCACCAGCTCCTCCCTGGAGCAGGAGCTGGAGGGCAGCGAGAAGGTGCCGGAGCAGACGAGGTCAAGCCGCCAGTCGACCCAGTACGCCGTGGTGAAGGAGGAAACGGAAAGGTGAGGGCGGCCGACGATGGGTCGATGCGGCGTCACGGGCACGGCGCGGGGTTGGGTGCCGGTGCTCAGCGCCGCGGAGGGGCAGAAAACAGGGTCCTGGTCCTGAAGCGGGGAGATATTCATCGGGCAGCTCCCCTAGAGAGGTCACTGATGGCTCTAAGGTTTACGGTTTGCCCATCCACCAACCAGTCACTGGAGGAAGAGGTGCAAGCACCCGTGAGAGGTGCAGGCACCCGTGGGAGCTGCTCCTCCTCGTTAGCGCTGGCTTAGGTGTCCTTTCCTACGGGTAAAATAACTCCATCCTATGGGCAAAATACTCCCTGGCCTCCAAAACGTGGTGGTACATGCTGGCACGAGCAAGCCAGCAGCAGCAGGATCCGTCCTCGCAACGCTTTTTGCTCCCTCCCTGCTCGCCCTCAGAGCTGGGACGGGGGCCGAGCACACGTCTCCTGTCCTCGCCATCCCCTCCTCCATTATTCCATGATTTTACATTTTTTTAGAGCTGCCTATCGCTGAGACCTCTCCAGGCCTCGTGGCTGCTCCAGGAGCACCCTGAGGTCCTCGGTGCGTGGTCATCCCCCATGAAGGGTTACAGGCAATGAACCATATGGGGGTATTTTTTCTTCTTCCTGTGGACCACACACACCATTGGGGGCTTCCAGGGGACGAAGGAAGCACCATGTGGCACCATGGATTTGTCACCTCCCTGGGTGTTGCCGGACTGCAAAAGCCGGGGTGGGCACCTCAGGTCGCTCATCCCACGCGTTCCCTCTCCTCCTCCAGGGCTTTGGCTGTGTGGGGGCATTGCGGGGCACACGGGTGGGAGGAGGACACCAGGGAGCTCGGATCAAGAGGCTTCACCCACCGGGACCTGCGGCTGCCACGCCGCATAGGAGCCGCCACATAAACCTATCCGGGGCAGGAGCCACCTCCCACCTCAGGGGAGATAAAAATAAATTTAAATTTTTAAAAAATTGGGTGCCACTTGGGTGCTGTGGGCGATTTCCAGCTGGAGGTGACGTGTTGGTCCCGTTGGGGGTTCGGTCCGCGCCGTATCTGGCTCGGGGAAGGGGCTACACCACGGGCTGAGTCCACTGGGTGCATTTCCAGCAGGGCATGGAGCAAATCAGTTAAAAACACCTGGATTTGGGTACTTCTGTGACCGTCAGAGCAGCCACAAGACACAAAAATGTGTATTTGTGTGCGATGTGCTCGTTTTGTGCCCGTCTGAGACCTATCAGGCTTGGTGTTATAGCTCCTGGGCGTGGCAATGTGTAGACTCCCGCAGAAGGCAGCAGTGAGTCTTGAGGCTCTTCATACCGGAGACATAAATAGGACCTCCACCGTGATGTAAATGGTTAAAATAAATGGTTAAAATGCTTAAATAAACGGTTAAAGGTGAGAATACTCATCTTCCATTCTTCAAAGATGAGTACAGCGACATTTGGGCTTCTAGAGATCTAACTACTTAGAGCAGGCTTAGCATCGTCTTCCGTAAATATTATTATTTTTTGCCTTGTTGGTGCTTTTTTCTTCTCAACGTGCGGCCTCCTCCCTCGCTTTGAGCACCAAGGTGCCTCCCACCACGGCCGCGCTGCTGGCTGGTGTTTGAGCGGTGTCTCCAGTTTTCTGGAGGAATTGGGGTGGTGGACGGGACGAGGGTCGTGGTGGAGGCTGCCTCGAGACCCTTCTTTGTGAGGGAAAGGGGAACGAGTTGTGTTACTGGTGATGCTGGGTCTGGCATCGCTTGGCATGCCAGAGAGGACAACTGGGGATGCTTCGTTGGAAAAGGGAAGAAAAAAAGAGGATGGTTTGTGGGACAAGGGAGGGGTGAAAGCGGGATTTTTGTGGGGTTGTTGAGTGCGAGCCTTTGCTCAGAGACAGGGCTGAAGTCTCCTACTGGGAGAATTAACAAAGGTTGCTTCTCCAGTACTTGGCTTTGCTTCTCGTAGGGGAGCCAAGGTTGGAAGGGAGCTCTGGAGGTCACCTGCCTGAATCCCCTGCTCGAAGGTTCGTAGCATGAAGTCTTAAACTCATTCCAACAAGGTTTCCCTCCCGAAGCTCAAGAAGCTGATCTCAAGGAAACGATGAGGCTCAGAGAGGCCCTCGGGTCCATCAGGTCCAACCTCCAACCCAACCTGTTGTGTCCCAGCCCTACACCACGTCCCTTAGCACCCGTCCCATCACACCTTGTGCTCAAAGGCACCCAACGGACGGGGGATTTGGGAACAGGAGCCTCTGGTTTGGCTGGAGGTCATGGTGGCCACCAGGGCCTTGGTGGGGCCGACGCGGTCTTCGGGATCTCGACGGCAGGTTTGTCCAGGTGGTCAGCAGATGTAGAGAGTTTCCCAGATGGAATTCCGGCTTGCCCAAGGTGTTGCATTTGCTTCCTTAAAATGGGAACTTTATCTACAAAGCAGAACTTGGCCACTCTGAAATCTCGACTGGCATTGTGTTGGGTCACTGGGTTTGGGCACGCTGCGCCTCGGTCCATGCAGGGCCCTAAGACCCCAAGGTTGGCTCCCAAAGCCCCAGGGGAGACCGACGAGCAAAGGAACTTGTCTGAGCCACCTGGGAGGCTTTCCATGGACCCCCCACAAGAACTGGAGGGGTCTTCACCCAAGTCCCACCTGCTCCAAAACAGTGCCTGCATTATTTCCCGAGACTTGGCCTTTTCTCGCAGGTTTTCCCCCGGTTCTAGCACTTCCATCCCCCACGCCAAGGGATGAGGGATGCAGCGATGAAATGCCGGGGTCTGGGTTGGCCCTACAGAGCCACGTCTCCCTTCCCACCCCAAAAGGATGCTCCGGGATCCCACCCCAAAAACTGACCTCCTCCAGGACCTCGTTCCCCCAGCAGGGCTGGGGGCATTGGGGCGGGGATGCTGCCAGCCCAAGGAGGGGAATGCTGGAGGAAATTGCATTTTTTTCAGCAAATGGGGCTAAAATTGAGATTTTCCCCTTTTGTTTCCTCTCCTCTTGCTTATTGCCTCAGCTCTGTGGCACCCGACGAGCACCGCGGGTTCCACGGGGAGGCATTTGCGGGGTGAAGGCTGGGGTTTAACCCCCTTCCTCGTGCCGTTTTCAAATATTTGGGGGGAAAAACGTCCACATCTGGCATTTCCTCGGAGCAAAGAGCTCTGGGGCAATTTGGGGCAAGGCTCCCTGTCCACGTCCCGCTGATTTTTTGTGTTCTTTCCACGCGATGGGCTCGGGGATTAGCTAGGTATCCGTCCAACGCGTGCGCAGGGCATCCGGCCCGGCACGCAGTTTACATAACAGCAAAGAAAAACATCTTTTCCCCCTTTTTTTTTCAGAAGCAGTGGCTGTAATTAAGCGTATGAAGCCTTGCGGTCCAGCGATTAGAGCAGAGGATTAGGCGCTGGGATTTCAGTTCTATTCCTGGCCTTGCCACCGAGCTGTGCTATTTCGGGCACGTCACTTTCCCTTGTTTTAAAAATAAAAGCAGCGCTCGGAGCGGTGCCACCTCCTATTCCAGGGGGGAGAAGGAAAAAAAAAAAGTGATTAACTTTTTTTTTTTTAGTTCTGCTGGAGGTGCACTCCCCTCTTCCTGATGCTTTGGGTGCTTCACGGTTCCTCAGACGGGGCTTGGGCAGGAGCTGGGGTGGGGGGCGCAGGGGGGACAGGAGCAGGATGAGAAGGAGGAAAAAGGCCCAATTTTGCTGCTTCTTTCATGGCCCAATTTTGCCGTTTCTTTCATGGTAAGGAGGTGCTGCTGTGCTGCGTGGGTTTGTGCAAGGAGGTTGTGCAATGGCTGCTGCCGTTGGTTCCAGTTGTACGAACTGTTTGATAGGTACTGGGGACCCTCCAATTAACACGCTGCAATTACAAGCCCGCTTCTCTGAGCCCCGTGGGTCCCATCCAGGCTCAATTTGGGCTGCTGGAGTCAAGGTGCTCACCGGCTTCCAGCAGCATTGTCCATGGTGAGTGGGTGTGATGGCTCCGGTGGGACTCGGACCTGCAGCATCGGCAGGGCTGAGCGGATCCCCAAAATCCCCTCGAGCACCAAGGAGGCTGAAACTTCCCGGCAACGTTGTGAGGACCCTGCTCTAGAGTGAAGTCACTTGTTAAAGTGCCTTCCACCTCTGGAAGGTGGGAATTGTCCTGGTTCTTGCTCTTGCTCTGCGCCGTTTGCGGTGGATATGCCACTGACCCTGCCGAACCTCGCTCAGCACCCACATGGGGATGGCAAAGCTGGGGACAACGTGGTCCCCTCTCCACCACCCTCCCCTTCGCTGTCCTGCCCTCTGGGGTCACCTAGGTTGGAAACGACTTTCAAGATCCCCAAGTCCAACCATTGGCTTGACCTACTGCATCCCATTGTTGAACCACCTCCTTGCCCTGCGTCCATCCGGAGCCGTGGCAGGATGGGGACAGCAGGATGGGGACAGGAGGACGGGGACAGGAGGATGGGGACAGCAGGATGAGGACAGCAGGATTGGGACAGCAGGACAAGGACAGCAGGACAAGGACAGCAGGACGCCCTCCCCTTGGTCATGCGGCTGCTCGGCCTCCTCCCAGAGGAGCCGAATGGTGCAAGGGGGCATTAAGCCACTTGCTCTGATTTCGGCACACGCCAACGAGAGCTGCTGGAAGGAGCTGATGGGAGGGCCCCAGGCAGGCTTGCCAGGCTGTTAATAATTAAGCAGCAGCATTGTTCAGTCCCTGCTGGCCTGGCTTCCATGGGCAGCAGTGCGTGGAGCACTTGTCCCCTACCAACCGTTCTCCGAGGTTTTTAGCCTGCACCTTAAGAGCCGTGCCGAGCACGGGTCAGACCGACACGGGGCACGGTACTTTTGGCAATATCCACCTCTGCTCGGTGGCTCAGAGCTCGCTTCTGGTCTCATACAGCCTCCCTGCTGCTGTGTGAGCAAAAAAAAAGAGAAGGGTTTTGCTGATGGGGCTTCGCAGACCGGCACCAGCCTGACCTGGGCTTGGGCACAGCGAGGCGCACGCAGGTTCTGATCTCGTTGCATTCACGGGGATGATCAAAGAGCCTTGGTTATGCCAGAAGATCAAACAGCCTCTCTTTGTCCGGAGAGGCCATGGGGTCTCCTCCTTGGAGAGCTTCAGAAGCTGCCTGGACATGGTGGTCCTGGGCAACCCGGTTGTGGTGGCCCTGCTTGAGGAGAAGGCTTGGACCGGATGGACCCGGAGGAGCCTCCGACCTTGGCCATTCCCTGAGCCCCCTCTGGAGTTGTCATGGATGAAACAAAACTTCACGGTTTGATGTCTGTGACCTTCAGCTTCCCTCCTCCACATCTCGGCACCTTCGTGCTGCCGACAGCAAACCTCTCCCTCTTCATCCTCAGCTGCTTCATCTGGGTTTGGAATCCAGGCGTGAACAAGTTCCATCACCTATGAGCTCACACGCCCTTGCACCTCCAGTTGGTACCACCAGAAGCACAACAGCCACATAACCGTGGCCGCTGGGGCAGCCTCTGCAGTATTTGCAGGACCTTTCCACCCAGCGGTTGGAAACCAACTGGGATTTGTGCTCCTTGGACCTCCTGGTGGGTGGGCATGAGCAGAGATGGAGGCTTGGGGAGCCCAAGTCACATCCCCTCCTTGCTCCCGGAGTCCCGGTCAGCGCAGAAGGTTTGCCCCAAGGTGGAAGGAAACACTCTTGGTGCCCTTTATTTGTAAGTGCCTTGAAAAATGTAAGGCCAGAAGGGACTGCTGATGATCAGGTGATTTTTTTATGTATTTTTTTTGGTGGCCGGCATCTGGAATGTGTTGCTGTGGGAGGTGGATATCCCTGCACAGGAAGGGATTAAATAAATCCCAGGCAACCGGTCCAAAAACGTTTCTGAAGTGGGTTCCTTGGAGGACACCTCCCTGCTGATGACCCTGACACAGGGACCAGGTGCTAGGGGGCACCATGGGACCACAGACAGTGGCCAAGGTCGTGAGCTCTCCATAAGCAGCATCCCTTGCTCCCACAGCTTGAAGCCAAGCACTGGGCTGGAGGCAGCACGGCGCTGGCCGAGGAGGATGTTTCATGTCCTTCAGACCTTCCCAGAAGGTCCATGGAGTGCAGGAAGCAGGGCAAGTTGAGAACTTTCTGTGCAGGGAAACCAAGGTGGTCCTGAGATCTGGGGTTCCTGGGGAAACCTGGAGAAAGGAGTCAGTTTGCTCTGAGGGTCTTCCCCTTAGAATCATAGAGTTGGACTTTTAGAGTTGGTCAGGAGTTGGACTTTTCATGCTTTTCAGGAGTTGGACCTGATGATGCTTGTGGGTCCCTCGGCACATTCTATGATTTTAAGAACATGCCTGAAGGTCTTCTTGACCTTGAGCTTCCTTGAGGTCTTCAGGACCTTGAGTTTCCTTGAGGTCTTCTGGACCTTGAGCTTCCTTGAGGTCTTCAGGACCTTGCACTTCCATAACATCTTCTTGACCTTGAGTTTCCTGGAGTTCTTCTCCCAGCAACCACTGCCATAAATCTCATGTATTGTTTCCGCAGCTTCTTTAGGAAGCTTCGTGAGCATCGGTCCCCTTCCATCAAGCCTACCAAGGCTCTTCCTGCTCTGGAGGAGGTGCTGCAGTCATGGATCTGGGCACAGCACGATAAGCGAGAGCTGGCGCCTTTCTCTTGGGAAGAGGCTGAGTGTCACGAAAGAGGAGGCACGTGCCTTCACGTGCGTTGTAGAGGGAAAAGGGATTAAGCAATTCAACACAGTCATAATTTCAGGGCTCAGAAGTCTCATTAAAATTAGCTTTGACAGAAGCTTAATTTTATTGCCACTTGCCTGAATAAATTCTTTGAGGTCTATCCTATTAGGAAGATTTGTTTTCTTCTCCTGAAACCAACATCTGATCTGAATTTTATTAACTCAAGCGCCTTAATGTGTACGTAGGGCTTGTTAATGCGGCAGCTTAGGAAACTGCTCAGAAGGAAGTTATTTCTCCAGATGTTTGCTGTTACGTTCTGATGCGGATCAAATGTCTAATAATTTGCGTGGCGCACGACTCGCTGCGTCTTTTGCAAATGAGCCTGGTGATTTGCACATCCCTCAGCGGAGATAAGGCAAAAAGACCTTCCCTGGGCAAGCAAATACCCATCCGTAAGTAGGAGCGATATCGGAACGCGTTGCCCTTCGTCAAAGACTAATAACGTGGCTAACGACCGCGGGAGGGGCACAGCGTGCATGTGAGGATGCTGGGGAAGCCCAAACCCCAGGGGAGTGTGGACCATGAGCTGGGGCTGGGTTGAAGGAGAGGCTTTAAGCCATGCTGGTCCAGAAAGCAGGGTGTGATCCGATGTCCCACGTCTCCACGTGTTCTTCTCTGTGTTCCTCAAGTGGACACACTCAGGGAAGGTGTCTCGGGGAGTAGGTTTGTAGCTGTCGGTGCTGCCACCTTCCCATCTTCTCCCCAGCGCTCTGCACTCCCAAGCACCAGTACAACCAACTGCAATGTGGTAAATGAGAAATGTGCCCAAAAAAGGCATTTTCTGGCACTTGCCCCTTCCACCTGCGTTGGCTTTGGCCAACGAAGCAGCAGGGCTATTAGCAGGAGGAGACCGATGTTGATGGATATACATAACCCCTGCTCTCTGCATGGGGCTGGTGCAAATGACCAAAGCTGACGTCTCCTTTGGGCACATTAAGTAGAAATCCAGGTCCTGGCTGAAACTGAGGCATTCTAGGCAGGGTGGGACACCAAGTGCTAGCTGCATGCTGGATGCTGTGACCCATCCTTAAGACACAGAAGGGATAGGAAACACACGGGACATGGCTGGTGCTCATGTGGAGCAAGGGTGAAGCAGTGAGTCAGGATGAAGGGCTGCCCTGAGAAGGGAACGAGGGCAGGACAAAGCCAGGAGATGGTTTGGATCCATCCAGCTGTTCTTATAAATAAGGGGGAGGGGGGTGTTGGCAGAGTGAATGAAGCTGGAGACCACAGCTGTGGAGGGCTTGGTCATCATGTTGGATTTAATGGTCCTTGTAGGTGCCTTCCAACTCAATCGAACCATCCCATCCCATCCCCATCCCCATCCCCATCCCCATCCCATCCCATCCCATCCCATCCCATCCCATCCCATCCCATCCCCATCCCCATCCCCATCCCCATCCCATCCCATCCCATCCCATCCCATCCCATCCCCATCCCCATCCCCATCCCCATCCCCATCCCCATCCCATCCCATCCCATCCCACTCTACTCTACTCCACTCCACTCTACTCTACTCTACTCCACTCTGTTCTATCCCATCATCATTTAAACACCCGATTAATGACTCAAAACTTGATGCAAGGAAACGGGCACAGAGCCCAGCCCGATGGGGTGCCCACCTCTGTGGATGGGCTTCATGGATCCTAAATCTTCGTTGATCCTAAAGGAAACGAGACGTTAATAAGGGCACGTGCGCGTCGCAGTCACCGTTGTAACCCCTTGTTCACCATTACTGTATTGCAGTTCGCCGCCCTCCGGAGTGTTTGAGAAAGAATATGACATTTATCGGGATTACAATGCGGAAGGTCAACTCCTCCACTACAGGTAGCCGAAATTTCCCTCCTGTACCGGGGTTCGGGTCCGAAACGTGGCCTCCGCAGCGAGGCGTGGGCACGGGGAAGGGGCTGCAGATGTCTTCAGGTTCTCCTCCCCTCCACTTGCTGTGGTTTTAGCTTTATGGCCGTCCTTAATAAGGGATTGGTTTGGGATTTATTTTGGTGGTTCTTTGGAGCAGGAGCGCCCCGTTCCCTTTCTTTAGGCCCGGCTGCTTCGGAATTTCATAAAACGGTGTTTCAATATTTGCTTTTCGTTCCTGTGGACGAGGAAGGCATTTCAGGCAGGCAAAGGAGAAGTCACGGATTTACGTGGGTGGTGGGGACATGGAGCACTCGTGGGGACGTGGAGCGGTGGCGGGGACATGGAGTGGTGGCAGTGACACAGAACTGTAGTGGGGACGTGGAGTGGTGATGGGGACGTGGAGCAATAGAGTGGTGGCGGGGACACGGAGCGGTGATGGGGACACGGAGCAGGATGGGGCTGTGGTGCCAGATCGATGCCGCAGGCAGGGACAGGACCCGATGCACATTTTGGGGACAGACCCCCACTGTCTGTACCACCCCAGCAGGAGCTGCCCCTGCCCTCTCCCCATCAATTAAAAGAGGAAATTTCACCCCAAATCTGTACGCGCGGCCTTGTTTACATCAGCGCCTGCCTCGCTGCAGGGGACGCCTCCGTCTCCCGACCTCAGCCTGGAAAAATCCCACAGACAGCCCTCCCCACCCCCCCCAGCTGCAGCCAGGAAGCTAATTAGCAGCTTTGGCTAATTAGCCCAGAGTGGGCTTCCTTCTGGAGGAGCCGGTCTCAAGTGCCCCCTGCCTGCGGGGAGGTGGGAGGGGGCTGACGCAGCCTGGGGGGGGGCTCCTGGCCCCAAAACCAGTGTCAGGGCTCAGCACCCCGGGGTGCACGGATCCGCTCGGGTGGGAGCAGGAGCTGAAATCCCCGGCTGGCTGCGGGAAGGTGTTGCCAGCTCACCGGGACACCAAACACGGCTCCCCGCCGCGCTGCTCCTCTAGGAAATGTCACCGCCGCTCCCCGCCTTCTGCTGCGAGCTCCTCTTCACGACGAAGGCTTCTCTGCCCCCCAAAAAGGGGGACCTGGGGGGCTCAGAGCCCGCTGCCGTGGGAGAACTCCGTGCTGTTGTGAGGAAGGAGGGCTCGTTATCTCCTCCTCGTGGCTCAGCTTCCGCTGCTGCTAATTGGAGCCACGGGAGACGGGAAGGCCGCAGCGGATGGGGGAAATACTGCACGGAGAAATTGGGTTCTTTGGAGGTGTTTTGGCAGGGAGCTTCGTGCCTGCTTTCCTCGCAGGCCTCAAAGCTCCAGCAGTATTTTAGGCAGGGAACGAAGCCCCCGGGAGACCTCGGACACCCTTCGAGCGAGCCCTGCAGTCGGCAGATGGGCTGGAGGCTGGGCCAAAGCCGGCGCCGCTGAGCGCGGGCGGCGAGATGAGCCCGTCCCCGCTTGTTCCCGGCCCCCGACCGGCGCTGACACCCCTCTGGGCACCATTCCTGCTGCTTCTCCCCATCGTCGCAGGGATGTACCACACCGTGCCAGGCAAAGCTGAGCACCGAGGAGAGAACGAGACCCGTGTGCACAGCAGGAGAGGCAAGGAGGAGGACGCGGAGAGGTTGGGAGGCTCGGAAACGCACGGCGAAGCCCAGGCAGAGGAGGCAAAACGCTGTTTGTGCTCCCCAGGCTTGCAGAGCCCTCGAATTTCGGGTGCCTGGTGCAGAGCCTCGCGGGATGGTGGGTGCTGGCCTCACCAGGTCCAAAGCACTCCGGGATCACAGCTCTACCAAAATGCCCGCACCCGGTGCGGGGATCCGAGTCGCCGCCCTTCTAAACGCCGTAAGCAGCGAGCGGGGATTTGAGCTCTCCAGTAGGATCTGAGCTCCGGGATATCCGTAAGTGTAATTCTGTGTTTGCACGTCCTTGGGCTCTTGCAGATAAGGAGCGGCGAAGTCTTGAGGCCGGGGATTTTAGCCTGTCTTCCCGTGGCTTCGTTTCGGTATCAGCTGGCGAAGCGCGCGGAGGACGCTTCTTCCCGGGCGCACCCTCCGCTGGATGTGAGCACCGCCGTGCATGAACCACGCATGAAACTGATCTGTGTTAATTAGTGCAAGTTAAGGGCTATTTTTTTCCCCCCCGGAGGCAGAAAGGCATTTAATTCTCGAGTTAACTTTCAGTCCTCACCTGGCGAAGTCTGAATGACACCAGCGCGAGCAAACGCAGCGTGAAGAGATGCGCGTGTTGGGGTCGACTCTGCGAATGGTCTTGGTTGTAGGTGCTGCAGGACAGAAATGAGGCAGGTTTGGTGCGATGCCCGGTGTTGCCTACATGGCTGCCGACTGATCTCACGTAAATTGGTTTCTCTGGTAGAAGGTTAGAGGATCTGGGGGGGTGTTTCGTGATGGGAGTGCGCAGGGGGTCGTAAGCGCGGCCGTGCTGGTGCCGTAATTCAAGGGGAAGGAGTGGAGGGGAACCAGGACGAGGAGAAACACTCCGAATTTCTGGAGAAGCTGTGGAGCCGATGGAGGCCATGGGCATCAGTTATGGCACAATTCATAGAGCTGAGCCACGGCTTGGGAAGCGGGCTGCGAGCACCAAAACAGGCACAAAAAAATGCCAAAATCCTGCGTGGAGCCGGGTTTGGCCCCGTGCTGGCCTCTCCTCGCCGTCAGCATCATTTCCACTTATCGTAGTCACCAAACCACTCGTGGGCACGGTGGCTGCAGCGATCTAGCCGCAAAAAGCCCTTTTCCGAGCATCCCTTTTCCAGGCAGAAAATTAATTTTAGCCCGTTACGATGCTTTCTAGTGCTCGGGTTATTGCTCGCTGTTACTGCTCTGATTTACAGCTCCGCCTCGGCTGGGCGACCTGGGTTTTTATTCCTACCTGCTGCCTCCAGGAGCCTGCTGCTGCTGAAATAGGGACGGGGGCTGCAAATATTGGGAAACAGGAGAGGCTTTCACCCGAAATATGGGAAATAGGGGAGGCTTTTCACTTTCTGGTTGCAGTGCCTGTGGGACGGAGGCGGGTTGGATGTATGGGGGGCAGTTTTGGAGGCTCCTCTCTGCACAGAGCACCCCGGGGGGCTGTCCCTGTCCAGGGATGGTCCTGCACCTCTGGTGCTGCAGTGCTGCTGGGGATGGCTCGGGTCTGACCGTGTTTGACCTCTCCAGGCACATTGGTTCTGCTGCAAAACCAGGTTTCTCCTTTGTGAGAGGTGTCAACCTTTGAGGTGTCAACCCCAAAGTCACCGGGACGCGCGGCGGCGATGCTGGGGGTGAGGAACCGAGCCGGGCTCCATCTCGTTCCCGTTGGCCATGGTGATGGCCATGACTCGATGTGGTGCAACGGGGGGCTCCTGGAAGTCCCAGCTGGCACCAGGCTCTCCGAGACCCTCAGCTGGGACCCCCCAGCCATGCTGGCTCCAATCCAGCTTCAAGGCTGTGGGTTGAAGGCTGCGGAGACTCCATCAGATGAAAGCAGGGCAGGGACTGAGAGAAGACGCTCTGCGTGCCGAGTCTTCCTCTGAAATGTAGAGCCCATCGGGTACATGCCGGTGCTTAACGGGACAGCTGGCACTGAAGGCATCAGAAGGAGCCAGGATGGGTCCCACATGTCCCTCGGGAGCTGAGCAGGAGCGTCCCAGTCCCGGGGACATCGGTACCACGGTGTGGGGGACCAATGTGTGCAGGGCACCAGAGGCACAAGAAGTTTGATTTGGTGTTGGGGCAGCGTAGACACATCCGAGGCCAAAACCTGAGCACGGCTGAAGCTTTGCTCCACCATTTGCCACTTGGTTCTTGACACTTTTTGGGAGGTCCATACTGATGTCCCCTGCTGTAGGTGCCCCAGGATGGGGGAATTCAGCAAGGAAGGTTCTAGGCTTCGTGCTCGTGCCAGGACATCCCGTTGGATCCCCACCAGCCTTGCCCGGGCTGCTCAGCTCCCCGCAGCGCGGTCCCAAGGAGTTAATCCTGAGACTATAATTATTTCTGCTGGTGAATTATTCATGAAGAGGAGAAAACTCTTCGTTTCGTTGCAAATTGCAATTAGGACCGAAACGCAGAGCCTGGAGAATGCTGGGGACGGGCGACCCAGCAGCTGGGGGACCAGCCCCCAGGATAAGCCCCTGCTGCCAGGGGAGGCAGCCGATGGCATTGTGGAGAGTGAGGCCATGCACATGAGACCCCAGTCCTAAAAACGCTCCCAAATTCGCCCATTTGGCCACCTTGTTGATGTCATTTCCATTCAAGGGAAAGGAATGAGTTTGGAGGTCTCAGCATGTCATCTGCCGCCTGGACCAAGGGGTTCGGACCCCGGTGGGGTGGGCGTTGGGTTTCTGGTGCTTGGTGTTGGGTTAAGGTTAGGTTTAGGACGTCAACATCCTTGGCACGTTGGCCAACAGCCGGATGCCGTAGGACGCGCCGCGTCGAGAAGGTTTCAGCTCAAGCACCGCGAGCAGGGTTCTGGTCTTGCTCCAGGAGCCCAGCGGGGCACAGCACCGGTCTAAAACGCCCCCAAATTGCCCCAGCACAGCGGTGCTCAGCTCTGGGGCTGCCAGGAGATGCCCCGTGGTCTCGGGGTATGAGGACGCCGGTGGCACGCGCAGGGGTTAACGCGCTCGGTGCTCCCTGTTATGAAACCCATGAGTTCAGGTGGTTTTGTCCTTCCTGGAGCTTCTTCGTGCCCGGTGCCCCCTGCAGTCCCACGCCGTTTTTGCAGAATTTCGGTGGAAAACTTCACGGGGTGAGGCTGGGGTTTGTTGGCGGGGAGGAGGCACCCAAGGGATGGGGCCGGGTGGGGACGAAGGGGACAACACCCGAGCAGGGAGTTGGAGCTGAGGGTGGAGAAGCAGGAGGGCACTGGGAAGCCAAGGAGGGGGCCGGGTGGAGGAGGTGGGATGGGGCTGCGAGGAGGGGACGTCCATCCGTGGTGTGCACCATGCACCATGCTCCGGGCTGTCCGAGGTGTCTGGGCAGCATCACAGTGGCTTCCCCCTCGTCCCCCCACCGCGTACACCCGCCTCGTCCCCTGACCGCTGCGTTTGTCCCCGCAGGACGTCCTCCCTGCGATGGAACGCCGGCACCAAGGAGCGGATGCTGATCAAGGTGACCGACCGCGAGCCCAGCTTCCTCATGCACCAGGGCAACGGCTACGCGCCCGACGGCCAGCCGGGCACCCGCTCGCGCCGCCCCTCGGGGGGCCAGCAGTCTCCCAACCTGCAGACCTTCGCCCCCGAGGCCGACAACTCCGTCTTCTTCCCGGAGAGGAAGCCCTCGCCCTTCTTGAAGAGGGCTGAGCACGTGGGCAGCTGCTCGCCGCTGCTCGGCCGGGGCGACTCCTTCTGCTCGCCGCTGCAGGCGCAGCACCGCAAGCACTCGAGCGAGTCGCAGCCCTCCTCGCCCCGCTACGCCTACGAGCCGCCGCTCTACGAGGAGCCCCCCATGGAGTACCAGGCGCCCATCTACGACGAGCCCCCCGTGGACATGCAGTACGAAGCCAGCGGGAGCTACAAGGCCGGCTCGCCCCAGAAGTCGCCCATCCGCAAGCCTCACCCCTTCCTGCAGTCGCCCAAGCAGGGCTCCAACTCGCCCTACCAGCAGCTGGTGCTCACCAAGCAGAAGTGTCCCGACAGGTTCATGAGCCTGGAGTACAGCCCCGCGGGCAAGGAGTACGTCCGGCAGCTGGTCTACGTCGAGCAGTCGGGCTCCAGCCCCAAGATGAAGACGGGGCTGCGCCACAAGTACTCGCCCAACCCCATCGGCGGCTCCTACTCGCTGCAGCACAGCCCCTGCCTGCTCCGCGACCAGCGCCTGGACGTCAAATCGGGCGACTACAGCAGCATGGAGGGACCCGACTTCTGCCCCGGGCAGCCGGCGGGCCAGGCGGCCCCGGGCGAGGACTCCATGTCGTGGTCCAGCCAACAGGACACCATGTCCTCCACCGGCTACTCGCCCTCCACCAGGAAGAGGAAAAGCCGCAAGCCCTCGCTGCCCCACGAGCCCAACGCCTCCTCCACGGACGGCTCGGGGGAGCGGGAGGCGCTCGGCGAGCAGCCGGCGGGCGAGGATCGGGCCGTGCCGGCGCGCTCCCAGATGAACCGGACGGAGAGCAAGGCGGCAGAGGCGGAGGCGGCGCGGGGCTTCCCCGAGCCCTTCCTGGCTCAGGCACGCCTGGCGTGGGAGGCGCAGCAGGCTCACTACCACATGAAGCAGCGGAGCAGCTGGGATTCCCAAAAGGACGGCTCGGGCTACGAGAGCGACGGAGCGTTGCCTTTGCCCATGCCGGGCCCGGTGGTGCGAGCCTTCAGCGAGGACGAGGCGTTGGCCCAGCAGGACAACAAGCACTGGAAGAGGAACACCTTCGAGAAGCTGGGCTTCCCCCAGATCCTGCTGGAGAAGAGCGTCTCCGTGCAGACCAACCTGGCCTCCCCCGAGCCCTACCTGCACCCATCTCAGGTAACGACCCGGGGGTGTCCCTGGTGTTTTGGGGACATCCCCACACGTCCCATGGACCCTCACGCACGCGTGCGCACCATGCTGCATCCTTTGGGTGCTGTTGCAGGGTTGGCAGGCCAACCATGCTTGGCATCCCCACCACACTCATGGTTAAATAAAGCTCGTTCTCGTTGTAAAGCAGGTTTAAACCCCATTTTCCATCTCATATCCAGCAGGACATACCCGCAGGTGACACCACAGCCCGGTAGCTCAAGCTCCGTGCCTTGCTTGGCTTCAGGAGTTGCCTCTTCTTCCTCGGTCTGGCTGTGCACGAGCCAACTCTGGAGCCCCTCACCCATCCCTGGCTGTGAAACAGCTCCAGATCCCGCCCGTGGTGCTCACCGAGGGAGGCAGCAACTCCTGGGGGTGCCCAAAATGCCCCCTTCTGGTCCTGGTTGGGCTGGAGGAGGTGCAGCCAGCAGGGACGTCTGCTCTGCGGGCACCACGAACAAACAGCCCGTTTCTGGTCCCTCGGCCTGCTTCAGGTTTCCAGCAGCTCCTGTGCCAGAAACCAGGGTTTGGTCATGAGTTTCTTCGGGGCCATAGCAGCTGAGATGAGTCAGAACCCAGGGGAGTTTAAGTAAAAAATAAAGTAAGTAATTTGCCCTTCTTAATTAGAACATAATCAGCCTCCTCCTTGTAGAACTCAACTTCCCCTTGGCAGCATGACCAGCGCTGGGCCGCTGCCCCCTTGGGACCTGGAGGGTCCTGTCCCCTGGTGGGACCTGGAGAACTTTCCGGAAGGTGGAGCTGGTTCTCAACTGCCAGGCACGGAGCTTGGAGATAGTGAAAACGTTGCTTGCCCATGGGGACGTTGAAGGCATCACAGGCTGCAGAAGGAAATTGCCCTTGGGCACGTGTCCCCAGGCACTCAGCACCGCAGGAGGTGGTCGGGAACCAAAGCTGGGCTTGGGATGCCCGTGTCGCAGGAGGAATATCCACAGCCATGTGGATATTCCAACACTGAGCACTTGAGGACTCCTCCTAGGTTTCCTGCACCTTCCTCATGGACCAGGGATGCGGTGGCATGCTCCCTTCTGCCCCCATGTTCCTGTCCCCATCTCCAGGATGCCTGATCCGGCAAGGACAGATTTCTCCTCAGCTGCTTTTCTGCTCAACCCCCTGAATGTTTCCTCCCTTTTGCAATGGGAGTGCCCCTCGTCCACAAGAGTGAATTTATTTCGTCACATCTCTCGTTGTAAGCTCACCTGTACCTGCACCGTCCCCTGGCTGACCTCGAAGGCTAGCGCGGGCGGTTGGAGATGCTGGCACCCGGGATTTGTCCATAACTGGAGCAGAACCACGATAGGAGGAAGGGCTTGGCAGTCCCCCTGCTCCCCGAGCTGTCTCCACGGTCCTCCCATGGGCATGGTGGCAGGAGGACCCCTAGCAGGACCTGCCAGGGGGTCACGGCCAACTGCTGTTGGTGCCCAACTGCTCAGCCCCCTGCTGAAGTTCCAGGCTCTGGCTTCCCCCAGCTGTGCTAATTAGCTGGAGTTAATTGGATTAAACTGGATATATGGAAGAAATCGTTCACGCTGAGGTTGGTGAGATGCTGGGACAGGTTGATAATGCCCCAAACTCTGGGCCAGTACTGGTTGCAGTAGCAGAAGGACACTGGTCTGCAGGAGGACCCAAGCCAGCACCTCTCTGCTATGCCCAGGTCCCAGCACCAGCCGGGTGCTGTGCGAGGCTAAATCCCAGGCTCCCACGTCCTTCTGCACGTGGGATGCAAAGGAAGAAAGCCCTTTCTGCTGATGCTTTGTAGGGTCCCACCCGCTCATGGTGTCCACGAGAACATGTCTGGCTCCCAAAGTCATTTGTCCCCAGCTTGGTGCTGGGCCACCAGACTCCTCCTGGGCTTGGGGATGCCAGAAAGCCATGCGTGAAGGTGGCTGTGGTCATGGGGTTACTGGGGGCTGACCACCATCGTCTGCTGTCCGCGGTGGGTCGGGGCGCACCGCTAATAACCCTGTCCGGTTGTTCTCTCCTAGTCGGAAGACCTCGGCGCCTGCGCCCAGTTCGAGAGCAGCAGGCAGACCAGGAACATGATGCCCAGCGCCAGCTGCGTCTTCCCCACCTTCAACCTGCGGAAGCCCTCCTCGGAGACGGACATTGAGAACTGGGCCTCCAAGCACTTCAACAAGCACACGCAGGGCCTCTTCCGGAGGAAGGTGTCCATCGCCAACATGCTGGCCTGGAGCAGCGAGTCCATCAAGAAGCCCATGATCATGACCAACGACCGCAACGTCAAGAAGGAGGCGTGCGAGATATTTAAACTGATTCAGATGTACATGGGGGACCGGCGGGCCAAGACGGACCAACTCAACGTGGCCTTGGAGATCGCCACCAAGGGCTGGAGCATGCAGGGCCTGCGAGACGAGCTCTACATCCAGCTGTGCCGGCAGACAACTGAGAACTTCCGATACGAGAGCCTGGCCCGGGGCTGGGAGCTCATGGCCATTTGTTTGGCCTTTTTCCCCCCAACTCCCAAATTCCATTCCTATCTAGAAGGATATATTTACAGGCACATGGATCCGGTGAACGACACCAAAGGTAAGGGACAAACCGCCGCCGGTGCCGTTAGCCCCCGCTGATGTCGCACCCCATTCCTTGTGTTTGTTTTTCCTCTCCCCGTCGCATTCACGCACGTCGTGTCCTTGATGAAACATGGGCGAGAAACTCGGTGATAGCGTGCCAGGAGGCGCGGTGGCTGCGGGGCTGGCGTTGGCACCAACCTTCTTCCCGGTGCACAGCAACCCAGCACGAGGCCCGGCACGAAGTGAGTTTGGACACCTCCGCTCACGGCACAGGTTTGGCCACCCCCACTGCTGCCAGCGGTGCTGAGTGGGGATGAACAAGGGGTCCCAGGGGATGAGCGAGGGGTCCCGTCAATTTGTGTTGCCCCATGCTCTAGTTTCACATTCCCTCTCCGTGAATCAGAGCTCAAGGGGCTCTGGGATGGCCACACCTTGAAGATCCAGCGAATCCATCTCCTTGTAAGCAGCAACAGAGACTTGAGAGTGGTTACAAACAGAATCAGACCCGCAGAAGGGTTGAGGTTAGAAGGGACCCCTGGGTCCATCTGGCCCAGCCCCTGCTCAAGCAGGGACACCCAGAGCAGGGTGCCCAGCCCCAAGGCTTGGCGGGTTCAGGGAGCCCCCCAAAGAGGAGCCCCCAGTCCCTGGTCCCGGTGCCAGGGCTCTGGCACCCGCCCGGCCCAGCAGTGCTGCCTGGGGGCCAGGGGGAGCCTCCCAGGCTCCAGGCTGGGCCCGCAGCCTCCGCTGCTGGCCCTGGGCCCTCCTGAGCAGAGCCTGGCCCTGGCCTCTCGCACCTCCCTGCAGGGCCACAGGGACATGGGGGAGCTCCCCCGGAGCCTCCTCCTCTCCAGGCCAAGCAGCCCCAGCTCTTGGGGTCTCTCCTCATAGCAGGGGGGCTCCAAGCCCTGCCACCCCTCGGTGCGCTGCACTGGGGTCTCCCCAGTACACCCAGGGCTCTCCAGTATAAGCCCAGGGCTCACTGGTATTTGAGGCCCAGTGCTCACCCCATTTTCAGTCCACCTCATTGTCTGGTCATCAAGCCCATATTTCAACAGCTTCTCTAGAAAAACCTAAACTGAAAAAAGGCAGACAGATGACATCCACCACATCCATCTCCATGATGAGTCCCGGCCCCTCGGGGCTCTACATGGGGCCAGCAGGGCACAAAGCCCCCCGGGGGCACGGCACGGGGCCCGCGGCCACCACCAGCACCCGCAGCAGAGGCACCAAGCTCACTTCGCACCACGCCACGCGTTGGCTTTGCTGTGCTCCCGAGCGGAGACGCTGCCCGTGCCCGCACCGCGTGTCGGCCCCACGCCGCCCCACTCACGCCGACAGCCACGGCACTACCGAACGAGCCCTCGGCCCACCAGGGTGCTCGCCAGAGCTCGTGGGAGTGGGCAGGTTTGAAAGGCCCCCTGCCCGTCCAGCCATTTTGTTGTTTTGTTCCATTTTTATTCACTTTGCATTCTTTCATTGTTGTTTCATTTCTTTTTTTTTTTTTAGGTTTTTATTTCAATTTTTTTATTTTTTATTTTCTATTTTATTCCATGTTTTGTTTTTGTTTTATATTTTTATATTATTTTTAATTTATATTTTTATATTTTTTGTTTTTTTTATATATTTTTGCTTTTCTTATTATTTTTATTGTATTTCATGTTATTTTGTTTTTACATTTGTGTATTTTATACATTTTTATTTTGATTTATTTTATTGTATTTATTTTTATTTGCTTTTTTTCTATTTTTTTATCGTATTTTTATTTTATATTTCATTCCGTTTTGTATTTCATTTTATTTTATTTTGTTCCATTCTGTTGTCTTCATCGCTTTGTTTGTTTCCCAGTGACACAGCACATTAAAGAGGTCCTGGAAAGGAACAGTAAGAAGAAATCCAAATTGAGAAAGAAACCCAAGCCCTATATCGAAGAGCATGATGGTAGGGGTCATGTCACCGCTCGCTTGGGGCCCCCCCTCTCTCGGCCCTCGTAGCAAAGCTGCTGCTTTTCGGCTTTCACCCCCCGCTCCCCAGCTCCCCCTGGGCTCTGCTCGCTGCGTAGGTGCTTGGAGGGGCTGCGCTGCACGGGGAGCGGGGAGGAAGGGGCTTGGGGACCCCCCCGAGTGGTCGGGAGTCCCGAGTCTGCTCTTTGATGGTTGGACTTGATGGTCAACTGATGATCTTTGTTGATGGTTGGACTTGATGGTCAACTGATGTTCTTTGTTGATGGTTGGGCTTGATTAATTGATGATCTTCACTGATGGTTGGACTTGATCATCAGCTGATGATCTTCATTGGTGGTTGGGCTTGATGGTCAGCTGATGATCTCAGTTGATTGTTGGACTTGATGACCAATTGATGATCTTCACTGACAGTTGGACTTGATCAATTGGTATCTTCATTGACGGTAGGTCTTAATGATCAATTGGTGATCTTCATTGACAGTTGGACTTGATCAATTGCTTATCTTCATTGAGAGTAGAACTTGATGATCAGTTGATGATCTTCACTGATGGTTGGACTCGATGACCAATTGATTATCTCGGTTGATGGTTGAACTTGATGATCAAATGGTGATCTTCACTGATGGTTGGACTTGATCAGTTGGTGATCTTCATTGATGGTTGGACTTATCAATTGGTGATCTTCACTGATGGTAGGACTTGATCAATTGATGATCTCAGTTGATGGCTGGACGTGATCAACTGATGGTCTTAACTAATGGTTGGACTTGATGATCTTAAGGGTCTTTTCCAACCTAAATGATTCTACCATCCTAATTGGGTGCAACACAGGGCTGGCACCCCCAAGGTGTAGGAGGGAGCCCGCTGTCCCATGTCCACCCTTCCATCCGTGCTCACCTCAGAGTGACGCAGGGTCTGTCACAGGGGAGCAATGCTTTGCACCCCATGGGCACGGCACAGAAGGGGGCTGAAGATGGTGGCCATGGGGACCAAAGCAGTCCCCAGTGGGGACAGGTGTCACCATGCGATGGCTTGTGCCAGCATCACCACATCTTGGTGCCATCACAACGGGCATCAGGGCAGGGGGGACCCCCTGGTCCCCACACATGGGGGGCTCCAGAAAACCCCAGAGAAACCCATTGCTGCCTTTGGCAGTGGCATCAGGGATGGAGGCAAACGATGACCTCAGTTTGGGTTTAATCACAACATTTTTGGGGGTGTCAGGATGGTGGAGGGGTAGTAATGCCATCGGGCTGCCAACAAGGAGCCGACCACAGGATCTTCTGAAAGAGCACTTTGTTCCCTGCCTTGCACATGTAAAAAAATAAAAAATACATAAAGTAATAAATGTATAAAATAAAAATAATAAGAAATAATTCTTAAATATTAGGAAAAAAAATGGGATTTTGCCCGGAGGAGGAAGCAGAAGGAGGCAGCGCATTGCTTCCCCTGTCCTCATCCATGTGGATGCCTAATTAAATCCCCAAGGGCTGGCCACTGGGGACAGAACGGTGGGGATGCTCAAGCTGTGGAGTTTTCCATTCTCTCTCTCGTTAATAGCTCATTAGCGCCCAGCAAGACATCAGGTTGGGTGCTGGTGGTCCTTGAGCTGGTTGTCCCCCTTTCTTCTTCCCCGTCCCCCTTTCTCGCACAGCTGTGGGGGATGGTTTAGAAGGATCCAGTTCGTTTTGCTCTTGGACTGGGGAAAGTTTGGAAAATGGGGCCGTGCGTGCATCCCCTCCTGTGTCCTGCTGCGAAGCCATGGTCCTGCTGATGATGATCCAGCAGGTCACTGGCAGCGGTGGGGCTGGTCAAATCCTCCTCCTCAGAGCCACACCAAAAACAAAGCTTCTGTCCTGGACACGTTGCTCCCGGGATGTCCCCAGAGTGGGGCTGTCCCATCCCACTGCTCCGTGTCCGCCTTGAGAAGACCCCCCTGGGTGATGGGGACAGAGATGGAGCCACCACCCCTTGTGATGCCACGGTGGTGACCCCCAGGGCAGGCAGGGGATGTCCCCACGGAGCCAGTCCCCTCGCCTGGTGGTTCCCCGACGTCCTCCTGATGGTGCTCTGCTCTCTCTTGCAGGGGTGGCCATCAGCACATATGCCAAGTACTGCTACAACAAGCTGCAGAAGGCTGCCCTGACCGGAGCCAAGAAGGTACCGCCAGGCCCCGCAGACATGTTCCTGCCTGCAGGATTGGCATCGTGGTGGGGATGAGGGCGAGTGACACCAGGGATGGGGCAGGACGGTGCCCGTGGGTCCCCAAAATTCCGTGGGGGAAAGGCGTGTGACGGAAGTGAAGTGAGCACAGCCACAGTCCAGGGCCTGAAGCAGAGTTTTGGCTCCGGAAGTGTCCGGATGGCTCCTTAGGTCCTCAGTGCTGCCTGGAGGGGAGGCATGGGGCCAGATCCATCTTCTGGGGGGTCCCCGTGTTGGGAGGGGGGCAGTTTTTTTCTCCTCTTCTGCCTCCCACCGTGCACGTATCTGCTGCATCCATGTCCTCACTGCGTCATGTCATGCAGATATCTGCTGCGTCCATCTCTTCTGCATCCCACCATGCTCATGTTCTCCATCCTCCTCCTCTTCTACATCCTTCTGTGCATGTCCTCTGCGTCCATCTCCTCCACTGTGTCCCACCACACACACGTCCTCTGCGTCCTTTTCCACCTCTGCATCCCACCACGCTCACGTTCTCTGTGTCCGTCCCTTCTGCATCCCACCATGCACAGCGCTCAAGGTCTGCAGGTTCCTCCCAAATCGGAATCAAAGGTCCACGTGGTGGGACTGGCACAGAGCAGGACCCCCCATGCCCATCTCATGTCCCCCGGCCAAGCACCACGTGAAGGGACAATGACCACACGGTGGCCGCTCTGTCTCCTGCAGGGCCTGAAGAAGCCGAACATCGAGGAGATCCGCCACGCCAAGAACGCCGTCTTCAACCCCTCCATGTTCGGGAGCTCCCTGCAGGACATCATCGCCATGCAGAAGGAGCGCTACCCTGACCGGCAGCTGCCCTGGGTGCAGACGCGCCTCTCCGAGGAGGTGCTGGCACTCAATGGGGACCAGACCGAGGGCATCTTCAGGTACAGCCTCGTGTCTCCTGTGGTGGGGTCGTCACCACCGCATGGGTGCCCTTCTCCTCCCTCGGGGTGAGGAGCAACCCCCGAAGCTTCTCCTTGCTCCACCCCATGGGTTGTCTTCACAGGGACTTGAAGAGTGAGCCCTTTCCCTGATGCCCACCGTGGCCATGTTGGGGGTTCAGGCTCTGGTGGGGACAGCAGGGGTTGTCCCCACATGGGGACACAACGGTCCCACGGTGCCCATAACGTGTCCTTCACGCAGGGTCCCCGGGGACATCGATGAGGTCAACGCGCTCAAGCTGCAGGTGGACCAGTGGAAGATCCCCACGGGCTTGGAGGACCCCCACGTTCCCGGTAGGGGCCGGGAGGGCGCGGGGGCGCGGGGTGGGGGCAGAGCTGCAGCCCCGTGTCTCACGGCTGCCCTCGGCCCGCAGCGTCCCTGCTGAAGCTTTGGTACCGGGAGCTGGAGGAGCCGTTGATCCCCCACGAGTTCTACGAGCAGTGCATCACCCACTACGAGAACCCCGAGGCAGCCATCGCTGTCGTCCACTCTCTGCCCAGGATCAACAAAATGGTGCTGTGCTACCTCATCCGCTTCCTACAGGTAAGGACGGGGTCCCACCACTCCCATCTCCAGACCCGCTGCTGGTTTTGGGGTGCTGGCGCCAGGTTTTGGGCTCCCCCCCCCGGTTCCTCCCTCCCATCTCATCCAAGGAGCTGGTTCCCTGCTCACCACCGTGCTCCTCTTCCCCAGGTGTTCGTGCAGCCGGCCAACGTGGCCGTCACCAAGATGGACGTCAATAACCTGGCCATGGTGATGGCCCCCAACTGCCTGCGCTGTCAGTCGGACGACCCGCGGATCATCTTCGAGAACACCCGCAAGGAGATGTCCTTCATCCGGGTGCTCATCCAGCACCTCGACACCAGCTTCATGGAGGGCGTCCTATAGCAGCACGCGGGGCGAAGCCACCACCCAATCCCACCGCCGCCCCGTCCACCCCGACCCGACATGGCCGAGGAGCACAAGCCGGGTCCCTTTGCTCGCTCCCGATGCTCCGGCCACCTCACTGCCCACCTCCCCGCCGGACGTTTTGGGGGGTCCTGGACTCGCAGCACTCACCCAGGAGCACCCCAGGGTGGCGTGGCTGTCACGGGTGGTATGGGTGGCCATGGGCGCAGGTGGCAGTGGGGACCGGGTGACGGCGTTGGGGACGAGCGGGTCCCGGTTCAGCAATAACCTGTGTCCGTGGGGTCTGGCACGGCCACCGCTGTGGACCAGGTGACAGCAGAGTGGGGCGGGAAACACGACGTGCGCCTGGAGCAGGTGGCACTTCGGGGACAGGAGGAACAAACGTCCCATGGACACGTGCCACATCTCTGCGGGTGCTGGGGGCCCCCGGGTGGCTCAGTCCTCTGCCGTTGCCCACCCGGGGGTGCTGGGGGAGCTGGGCAGGCTGGTCTTGTCCCGTCCTGGTGCCCATCCCTCGGAGCAGCACTGGGGAGCACAACCCGTCAGCACCACCAGGTCCTGAGGGACCCATCTCACCACCGCTAGGCTCTGAAGGACCCATCTCACCACAACCAGGCTCTGAAGGACCCATCTCACCATACATCAGTGCCACCAGGCCTTGGAGGACCTATCTCACCACCACCAGGCTCTGAAGGACCCGTCTCAACACCCATCAGTGCCACCAGGCCTTGAACGACTCATCTCACTACCAACAGGCCCTGAAGGACCCATCTCACCACCACCAGGATCTGAAGGACCCATCTCACCACCAACAGGCCCTGAAGGACCCATCTCACCACAACCAGGCCCTGAAGGACCCATCTCACCACAACCAGGCTCTGAAGGACCCATCTCACCACCCGTCAGCACCACCAGGCCCTTAAGGACCCATCTCACCAGATGTAAGTGCCACCAGGCCCTGAAGGATGCATCTCACCACCCATCACCACCAGTAGGTTCTGAAGGACCCATCTCATCACCACCAGGCTCTGAAGGACCCATCTCATCACCACCAGGCTCTGAAGGACCCATCTCACCACCACCAGGCCCTGAAGAACCCATCTCACCACCCCTCAGCACTGCCTGGTCCCAGAGGACCTATCTCAGCACCCACCACGTCCCCTGGGCCCTGCTGGATCCATCACGGTACCCAACATCTACTCTTGGCCCCAGAGGACCCATCTTGGCCACAGACATCTCTACTTGGCCCTGCCCGACCCATCCTGGCACCCATCATCTCCTGGTCCTGAGGGGAAGAGGTGTGAGGAGCGGCTGAGGTCCCTGGGTTCCTTCAGTCCGGAGCAGGCCGAGGGGAGGCCTCATGGCGGCCTGCAGCTCCCTCACGAGACGCTGGGCTCCGCTCTCTGGGGACAGTGACAGGACCCGAGGGACCGGCATGGAGCTGGGACAGGGGAGGGTCAGGCTGGGTGTGAGGGAAAGGTTCTGCACCCAGAAGTGGTCGGGCACTGGGCCAGGCTCCCCAGGGCAGTGGGCATGGCCCCAAGACTGAAGGAGGTCAAGGAGTGTTTGGACATGGTCTGGTTTTCGGATGGTCCTGGGTGGAGCCAGGAGTTGGACTCGATGTGGGTCCTTCTGGGTCCCTTCCAACTTGGGATATTCTGTGATCCTCCGATCTTGGTGCCCATCAGCTCCTCCTGGTCCCTCCAGACCCATCTCGGCACCCATCAGCTCTTCCTGATCCTTCTGGACCCTTCTTGGTGCCCACGATCTCCTCCTTGTCTTTCTGGATCCATCTCAGCACCCGTCGGCCGCTCCTGGCCCTGCCTGGTGCACCCTGGCACCCGCCACCTCCCGGTCCATCTGGCCACATCTCGGCACCTGACATCTCTGCTGGCCCTGCCTTGGAACCCATCTCCTGGTCCTTCTGGAACCATCTTGGCACCCACGATCTCCTCCTGGTCCTTCTGGACCCAACTTGGGACCCACGATCTCCTCCTGGTCCTTCTGGA
>JAACYP010025070.1:0-11554 GCA_011076525.1 Nettapus auritus
GTCCCCCAATGTCCCCAGGCCTCTCCCGGTGTCCTCAAGCATCCTGTGGTGTCCTCAGGTGTCCCCTGACGTCCCCAGGTGTCCCCAAGCATCCCCGATGTCCCCAGGTGTCCCCCGGTGTCCCCAAGCATCCCCCCCACGTGTCTTCATCCTCTCTCCAAGCGCCACTGGCTCTTCCCGCAGTTGACCGAGGAGCCACCCAACGTCACCTCCGCCACCGTCCCCATCCCCAGGGGACACAGCGGTGGCGGCGGCGGCCTCGCGGGGTCTCAGCCCCAGGGGTCGGCACGGTGGAGCCTCTGGACCTGGTCCTTCACCTGCCCATGAGGTGATGAGTCCTGGGATGGTGTCCACCTCCCCATGGGGATGGCCACCTCCATGTGGGGACAGCGTCCTCCCCCACGGGGACCGGGTGCACCCCTAAGTGTCCTCCCACCCCAGGGATGCGCCCCAGCCCCGTGGCATCTGGTGGCCGGGGACCTTCCACCAGGTCTCCGCGGCCAACATCAGGTCATGTCCGTCCACCACCATGTCTGTGTGTCCACCCCCAAATGTGCCTGCCCACCGTGTGCCCGCCCACCAGATCTGACGCCCACCCACCAGCCCCACGCACCCACCACTTACACGCTCCTGTGGGGGACCCTCTGCACCCACCCAGCAGCCCCACGTGTCTGCACATGGACCTGCGCCCACCCATCAGGTCCATGCCTCCACCCATCGGATCCACTCATCAGGTCAACGTGTGGACCCATCAGGTCAACGTGTGCACCCATAGACCAACACATGCACCCATTGGGTCAACACATGCACCCATTGGGTCAACACATGCACCCATGGACCAACACAGCCACCCATTGGGTCAACGCATGCACCCATAGAGCTACATGTGCACCCATAGACCAATGTGTGCACCCACCAGGTCAACATGTGCACCCATAGGGTCAATGTGTGCACCCATAAGGTCTACACGTGCACTCATAGACCTACGTGTCCACCCACAGATCTACTAGATCACCCACAGACCAATGCATGCACCCATCAGGTCAACGTGCGCACCCATCAAGTCTACACGTGCACCCATCGGGTCAACGCGTGCACCCATAGACCAACACACCTACCCATTGGGTCAACGCATGCACCCATAGATCTACGTGTGCACCCGTTGGGTCAAGGTGTGCACCCATAGGGTCAAGGTGTGCACCCATAGACCAATGTGTGCACCCACCAGGTCAACACACGCACCCATTGGGTCAAGGTGTGCACCCATAGGGTCAAGGTGTGCACCCATTGGGTCAAGGTGTGCACCCATAGGGTCAAGGTGTGCACCCATAGGGTCAACATGTGCACCCACAGACCAACGTGTGCACCCACCAGGTCAACACGTGCACCCATTGGGTCAACGCGTGCACCCATAGATCTACGTGTGCACCCATAACCAACACATGCACCCATCAGGTCAACGCGTGCACCCATCAGGTCAACGCGTGCACCCATGGACCAACGCGTGCACCCACCAGGTCGATGCCTGCCCCCACCAGATTTATGTCCACCAATCTGGTGGCCCATCTCTCCAAGCTGGTGGCCCACCCCTCCAGGCTGGTGGCCCAAATCTCCATGGTGGTGGCCCACATCTCCAGGCTGGTGGCCCACAACTCCAGGCAGGCGGCCCATCCCTACGGGCCGGTGGCCAACGTCTCCAAGCTGGTGGCCCATCTCTCCAAGTTGGTAGCCCATCTCTCCAAGCTGGTGGCCCACCCCTCCAGGCTGGTGGCCAACCTCTCCATCAGGTGGCCCACGTCTTCAGGCTGGTGGGCCGTCTCTCCAACCTGGTGGCCCATCTCTCCAGGCTGGTGGCCCACCCCCCCGGGCTGGTTGCCACCGTAGGTTGCCTCCAGCCGCTCCCCCCAGCCCAGCACCCCCAGGAACCTGCTGGGGCCACCTCCCCCCGTTCCCTCCTTGCCCCCTGCACACCCCAACGAACGGCCCCATGTGGGCACAAGGGGATGGGGTGGGATTGAGATTGGGATTGGGATGGGATGGGGATGGGATTGGGATTGGGATTGGGTTGGGATGGGAATGGGATGGGATTGGGATAGGGTGGGATGGGATTGGGATTGGATTGGGATTGGGATTGGAATGGGGATGGGATGGGATTGGGATGGGATTGGGATAGGGTGGGATTGGGATTAGGATTGGGATTAGGATGGGATGGAGATGGGGGCGGGGAGACAGGGACAAATTCCCCTCCCCCCATCCCCCCACCCGGGGGGTCCACGTGCATCAACCCCCCAGGGGCGTGGCCTGAGCCCCGGGGCGTGGCTGAGCGAATGAGGGGGCGTGGCCGAGCAGCAAGGCCGGCGCGCTACACGTGACCATTGGCGGGGCCGTGGGCGTAAACATGGGCGGGGCTCTGTCGGGGGCGTGTCTGTGGGCGGGGCTTAGCCGGGCGGGCGCAGACAGGCGCGGGCGGGCGCGGGCGGGCGCTTTATTCCCGCACAGCCCCGGACACGCGCGGGGGGGGGGGCCCGGGGGGGGGTCCTCAGGCGCTGGGGGTCTTCGGGTCCCCCGGAGGCAGCGCTGCTGCTTCTGCTCCTCCTCCTCCTCCTCCTCCTGCTCCGTCTGCAGCCCCGGCCGCCCGGGCTGGGCCCCGCGGTCAGCAGGGCTCTGAGACCCCCCCCTGCGACCCCCGGTCCCCCCCCCCCGTCTCGGCTGCACCCCTCAGGGCACGGAGACCCCGCGTGGAGCTGATCGTGGTCTAATTCCCGGCCCTGGGCTTGTGCTCGTCCCTGGCTTCTTCCCTTTGTCACGCCCGTGGCTGTCCCTGTCCCCATCCCCGTGCATAATCCTAGTCCAGTCCCTATCCCAAGCCCATCCCATTCCCACCCCATCCCCTCCCTCTCCCCAGTCCCATCCCCATCCCAATCCCACCCCCATCCCAATCTCCATCCCAGCCCCAATCCTATCCCAACCCTGTCCCCAAACCATCCCCATCCCCTCCCTCTCTCCAATCCCATCGCCAATCCAATCCCATCCCCATCCCATCCCTATCCCAATCCCATTCCCTCCCAACTTCCATCCCTATCCCAATTCCATTCCCTCCCAACTTCAATCCCATCCCTATCCCAATCCCATTCCCTCCTTCTACCTATCCCCATCCCTATCCCATCCCCATCCCATCCCACCCCCATCCCCATCCCATCCCCAATCCCATCCCCAATCCCATCCCATCCCAACTTCAATCCCATCCCACCCCCACCCCTATCCCCATCCCATCCCACCCCAATCCCATCCCCAATCCCATCCCGTCCCCACCCCCATCCCACCCCAATCCCATCCCCACCCCCACGGGGTCCCCCCGTCCCCACCTGCTCTCCCAGAGCAGCGCCTCCCGCAGTGGAAGCAGAACACCACCATGACGGCCACGGCCACGAAGGTGGCGGTGAGGACGCAGACCAGCACCATCGTGTCCGGCGCCACATTTTTGGGGACATCTGCAAGGCACCGCTTTATTTAGGGTGAGGGGGACCCCCCGAGGACGTCCCCAGCGCTTGGTTTGGGGACGGGGATAGGGTGGGTGGCAGAGGGCAGGAGGGAACCCCGTTAGACCCCCGAGGGATAATTAAGGGGTGTCGGGGGCATTGGTTTTGGGGGGACACTCACGTGGTGTGGCTGAAGCCGTGGCCACCGTCACCGCAGAGCCAGTGGGGGCCCCGCGGGTGTCCCAGCCCCGGTCGGGGTCAGTGCCAGCCAGGGCCAGGATCGGGGCCAGCGCCCAGAGCACGGTGCCAGGGACCAGCGCCATCCTGCTCCCCTGCCGGGCCGGAGCCAGGAGGAGACGGTGACGTCCTCGTCCCCCCCCCTGTCGCCGAGCCCCCCAAAACCAGCCTCCGGCACCGCAGCGAGGGAGGGGACGTGGGGGCGGCCACCCCGTCGGTGTCCTCGAGTGGGGTCCTGGGTGTGGGCAGGGAGGGGCTGGGTGGGACTGGGAGCGGGACTGGGGTGGGATGGGGGAGCTGGGCAGGGCAGGGGGCTGGGTGGTTATGGGGCAGGCTGTGGGGTGGCTGTGGGACAGGGGACCGGGGCAGCTACAGGGCCAGGTGTGGGGCAGCTATAGGGCTTGCTTCCAGGGCAGCTATAGGGCCAGGTGTGGGGCAGCTATAGGGCAGGGGTCCAGGGCAGCTATAGGGCTGGGTGTGGGGCAGCTATAGGGCAGGGGTCCAGGGCAGCTATAGGGCCGGGTGTGGGGCACTAATAGGACAGCTGTCCAGGGCATCGATAGGGCATGCTATAGGGCAGGAATAGAACAGGGGCCCAGGGTAGTTATGGGGCAGGCCGTGGGGCAGCTCTAGGGCAGGCCCTACAGATGCAGCCCCTCCCAGCTCGCCGGGAAGCACTGGGAACCCCGCCCCCCTTTTCCCTCTTTTTCCCTTTTTTCTCTCTTTTTCCCCTTTTTCGTCTTTTTCCCCCTTTTTCCCCCTTTTTCCCTTTTTTCCCTCTTTTCCCCTTTGTTTCCATTTTCCCCCTTTTCCCCCTTTTTTCCCTTTTCCCCTTTGTTTCCCTTTTTTCCCCTTTTTCCATTTTTTTCCCTTTTCCCTTTTGTTCCCCTTTGTTTCCCCTTTATCCCCTTTTTTCCCCTTTTCCCCCCTTTCTCCCTTTTTCCCCTTCTTCCCCCCTTCCCCCCTTCCCCCCCTTTCCCCGGGCTTCAAGGCGGCCGATCCCCGCGCCCCTCACCGCGGCGTCCCGGCTGCCGCCCGCCCGGCGCCGCTCGGAGGCAGCGGGACCCGCCCCGGCCCCGGCCCCGCCCGCTTGGCCCCGGCCCCGCTCCTGGACCCGCTCCTGGCCCCGCGGCGCTGCTGCTGCTGATGCTGATACTGCTGGTACTGCTGGTACTGGTGCTGGTACTGCTGGTACTGCTTCTGCTGGTACTGCTTGTACTGCTGCTGCTGCTGCTGCTGGTACTGGTGCTGGTACTGCTGGTACTGGTGCTGGTACTGCTGGTACTGCTGGTACTGCTGCTGCTGGTACTGCTGGTACTGGTACTGCTGGTACTGCTGCTGCTGGTACTGGTACTGCTTGTACTGCTTGTACTGCTGCTGCTGGTGCTGCTGGTACTGCTGGTACTGGTACGGCTGGTACTGCTGGTGCTGGTACTGCTGGTACTGGTACTGCTGGTGCTGCTGGTACTGCTGCTCCTGGTACTGCCGGTGCTGCTGGTACTGCTGGTGCCGGTGCTGCTGGTACTGCTGGTACTGGTACGGCTGGTACTGCTGGTGCTGGTACTGCTGGTACTGGTACTGCTGGTACTGCTGGTACTGCTGGTACTGCTGCTCCTGGTACTGCCGGTGCTGCTGGTACTGCTGGTGCCGGTGCTGCTGGTACTGCTGGTGCTGGTACTGCTGGTACTGGTGCTGCTGGTACTGCTGGTGCTGCTGGTACTGCTGGTACTGCGTGTGCTGGTACTGGTATTGCTGCTGCTGGTACTGCTGGTGCTGCACCGGGCGGAGCCGTGGCACAGAATGGCCTGGAATGGCCACATCAGGAAGGGTGGGAGGAAGGAGCCACATCCTGACCCCACCTGGATGAGACGCTGCCCCCCCAGATGCGCCCCAGGCTCTCCAGATGTGCCCCCATCCAGATGTGCATCAGTCCCATCCAGATGTGTCCCAGCTCCATCCAGATGTGTCCCATCCATATGTGTCTCCAACCAGACGTGCCCCAACTCCATCCAAATGTGCCCCCATCCAGATGTGGCCCAATCCTGTCCAGATGTGACCACATCCCATCCAGATCTCCCCCCCCATGTGGCCCCATCCCATCTAGATGTGCCAAAACCCCACCCAGATGTGCCCCCACCTGATCCAGATATGCCCCATCCCATCCAGATGTGTCCCCACCCCATCCAGATGTGTATTTGCCCATCCCTGCCCGCCCAAGTGTGCTCCAGATGTGCCCTGCCTCGACACCCCCCATCTAGATATGCCCCCCACCCCTGTGCTCATGGTGCCCAACCTGGGGATGTCCCTGGGGGCACTGAGCCCCCCCTGACATGAGACATGGTCCCCCCCAGCCCCTTCATGCTCTCCATGGGACCCCAGTGCCAGCAGAATGGGAAAGCCGAGAGCACCCCCAAAATTCCCGGCCTTCCCTTGGGAGGAAGCTCCCTGCCCCATTTTTGGGGCACCTGCCCCATTTTGGGGACATCCACGAGACACTGGGACAACGGAGCATGCAGGGCCACCAGGAGGAGGCAACTGGTGGTCACGGCCAGTGGTCACAGTGGGTGACCTGTTGTCTGGAGAGGTTTAGTGCCCATGTCCAGGGTGGTGCGGGATGTCTGGAAGTGGTGCTGGTGACACGGCTTTGGGGTCCACAGAGCCTCTTGGGGGTTGTGGTGGGGTCTGGGCTGCCTCTCCATGAAGGCCAAGTGGAGGAAGCCCTCTAAGGACAAGCCCTGGTCCTTGTGGGGGTCTACAGGCACCCCGATAGCTGATGGTGGGACCACAGCAGGGCACAAGCAGCCCGGGAGGTTCCATCATCAGTGGTGGCTTCCATCTCCAGGGGATGGAGGAGGCAGCGAGGAGCTCTCCAGGACCTCGTTCACACCTTCAAGGAGGGGAACGGGAAGCTCCAGGGCAGTCTTGGAGTGGTGGAGCTCAGGATGGAGTAGTAAGAAGGGCACACAGTGAACTCGCAGCCCCAGGCTTCGGGGAGACCTTGGCCTCCTTGATGTTCTTCCTCAGAGAATCCCATGGGATGAGGCCCTGGATGACGAGGAGCCCAGAAGTGGGTGATACTGAAGGCTCAAGGCTTCAAGGCTCACCTCCGAGGTCAGGAGCTCATCCCAGCGACGAGGAAGTCAGGCAGCAACGCCTGCATGGATGTTCAAGGAGCTCCTGGCCAAACCCAAGCAGAAAATGGAGGCCTACAGGCGGTGGAGGTGAGGCCGGGCGGCCCGGAGGATGCAGGGGGATGGTCGAGGTGGTTGTGAGGCCACCCTTGGTAATCCTTGGTCATGGCAAGAGGGAGAAGTGCCCGTGGGAGGAAGGCCAACGTCCCTCCTGTCTCCATGAAGGGCGAGGAGGGCCTGGGGTCAGCCTCACCCCCGGCCCCAGAGCAGCTCATGCCGGACACAGGGCCCACGGCCTCCAGCTCGGCGCCCAGGAGAGTTGGAAGAACGGGGAAATTGGGGAAATGGTCCACAAAAAGCCAATTTCTGGCTGAGGGTTGGGGAGAGCGGCGAGCAGCAGTCACCGACCTGCACCCTCTGACATCACCATGGGGGGAAAATGAGTTTTTTCTGCCCAAAATGGAGCTTCTCGCTCATGGATTCCCTCTGGGATTCCCTCTGGGATTCCCTCCTGATTTACCGTGGGCGTGTGAGGATGTTTTGTGTGCACACATGTTTGTACGTGCGCATGGAAGCAACCAGCCAGCCACTTTTTGCTGTTTTTTGCTGTTTTTTGCTGTTTTTTGCTGTTTTTTGCTGCTTTTTGGCACTAAATTTGGAGCAGCCCCCAGTACCGGCACAGGTGGGCACGTGGTGGTGGTGGTGGCTTGGGGGCTTCTTCTGGCCTGGGGGGCTGCCACAGCAGGGGGAGCGGACAAACTCCGAGAGACCCAACGATGTGGGCCTAGGAAAGAAAAAAAAGCCAGGGAAAAAAAAAAAAAAGGAGAGAAAAGGAAAAAATAAAAGGGAAACTGAGAGAGAAAGGGAAATGAAGGGAAGGAAGTAAAATAAAATTGGGATGGGATGAAATAATAAAATAAAATAAAATAAATAAAATAAAATAAAATAAAATACTCCCACAGTCCTCTGAGTTCTTTAGCACAAGCGTGGGGCCTCAGTGACACCTGGGGATGGGGATAGGAGGAGGAAGAGGAGGAGGAGGAGAAGGAGAAGGAGGAGGATGGTGATGATGGTAATGATGTAAGGGAGGAGGAGGAAGAGGAAGAGGAGCAGAAGGAAGAGGCTGCTGCTGAGGAGGAGGAGGAGGATGATGGTGGTGGTGGTGGTAATGAGGAGGAAGAGTAAGAGCTGGAGAAGGAAGAGGAGGAGGAGGATGGTGATGATGATGGTGGTGGTCGCGATGAGGAGGAGGAAAAAGAGGAGGAGGAAGACGGTGATGATAGTGGAGATCAGGATCAGGAGGACAATATGGGGTCCCTGAGGGGGGGTTGGGGACTCCTGGGGGGGGGCTTTGGGGTCTCCCTGCAGGACTTTGGGGCCTCAGTGGGCTTTAGGGGGGCCTCCAGTGGAGCTTTGAGGTCTCTGTGCGGGGCCTGGGGTGTCCCTGTGGGACTCTTTGGGCTCCTATGAGGATTTGGGGTCTTCTGAGGAGCTCTGAGGTTTCCTTGGGGCTCTGGTATGCCTCTATGGGGCTCTGGGGTCTCTCTGTGGGTTTTGGGAGTGTCCATATAGGGTTCTGTGGTCTCCCATGGGGTTTTGGCATCTCTCTGTGGGATCTTGGGCTCTCTGGAGGATTTAGGGGTCTTCTGTTGGACTTTGGGGCTGTCTGTGGAGCCTTGGAGCCTTCTATGGGGCATTGGGGCCTTCAATGGGGTATTGGGGCCTTCAATGGGGCATTAGAACCTTCTATAGGACTTTGGGGCCTTCTATGGAACTTTGGGGCCTTCTATAGGGCATTGGTGCCTTCCATGGGGCGTTGGAGCCTTTCATGGAACTTTGGGGCCTTCTATGGAACTTTGGGGCCTTCTGTGGAGCTTTGGGGCCTTCTATGGGGTTTTTGAGGTCTTCTATGGGGCATTGGGGCCTTCTATGTTTTTTGGGGGGGCCTTCTATGGGGCATTGGCACGTCTCTGTGGGGTTTGGGGGGTCTCCTAATAGGATATTGGCATATCTGTGGGGCTCGAGGTCACGCTGTAGGACTTTGGGTTGTCCCTGCAGGGTTCAGGGACGTCCCTGTGGGACTCTGGGGCCTCCTTGGGGCCTTGGCATATCTCTGGGGGTCTTTGGGTTCCCCCACAGGCTTTGGGGTCCTGCTGGGAGTCCCTGGGGTCCCACTGCGTCACCTTTCTGACCCCAAATACCGACAACCCCAGCCCAAACATTGGGCTCCTTCTGATGAGCAAAGCCTAAAATTGGGGAAGAAACACAGTTTTTCAGCTTCTTTGTCTGCAGCAGCCCCAAAACGTGCCCTGGGGTTAATGGGATCCCCTGGGGTAATGGGATCCCCCTGGAGTTAGTGGGATCCCCTGGGGTTAGTGGGATCCCCTTGGGTTAATGGGATCCCCCTGGGGTTAATGGGATCTCATTGGGAATGAGGGAACCCACTGGAGTTAATGGGATTCCACTGGGAAAAATGGGATCCTACTGGGAATACTGGGATCCCTCTGGGGATAATGGGTCCCACCAAGGATAATGAGATCTACTGGGAATAATGGGAGCCCACTGGGAATATGGGAACCTCCTGTGGATAACGGGATCCCACTGTGTTAATGGGATCCACTGAGAACAATGGAGCACCATTTGGGACAAGGGGATCCCACTGGGTTTGATGGGATCTCACTGGGTTTGATGGAATCCCACTGGGCTTAATGGGATCCCACTGGGCTGGGCTAACGGGGCTGGGGCCACCGGGCCTTCCACAGGGGCAACTGGGATGAGTGGGACAACTGGGATAACTGGGTAACTGGGGTGCCTGGAGCAACTGGGATAACTGGACAAAAGGATAACTAGGTAACTGGGACAACTGGGTAACTGAGGCAACAGGAAAATGGGGAAAACTGGGTAACTAGGACAGCTGGATAACTGGGATAACTGGGTAACTGGGACAGCTGAGTAACTGGGGCAACTGGATAACCAGGATAATTGGGATAACTGGGACAACAGGGATAACTGGGACAGCTGGGTAACTGGGATAACTGGACAATCAGATAACTGGGATAACTGGGACAGCTGGGTTAACTGGGACAGCTGGATAACCGGGATAACTGGGACAATTGAGTAACTGGGACAACTGGACAAACGGATAACTGGGATAACTAGCATAACTGGGACAACTGAATAACTGGGTAATTGGGACAACTGGCTAACTGGAATAGTTGGGATAACTGGGATAATTGGAATAACTGTGACAACTGGACAACCAGGTAACTGGGGTAATCAGGATAACTGGGAAAAAATGGGATAACTGGGATAATTGGGATAACTGGGACAACTGGGATAACTGGAACAACTGGGATAACTGGGGCAACTGGGATAACTGAGCTAATTGCGATAACTGGACAACCAGGTAGCTGGGATGACTGAGCTAGCTGGGAACTGAGATAACTGGGATAACCAGGCAACTGGGACAGCTGGGTAACTGGGCTAACTGGGACAACTGGGCTAACTGGGCTAACTGGGAAAATTGGGATAACTGGATAATTAGGATTAACTGGATAACTGGGATAATTGGGATAGCTGGATAACTGGGTAACTGGGACAACTGGGATAATTGGGATAACTTGAACAACTGGGCAACCAGATAACTGGGATAACTGGGATAGCTGGGAACTGAGGTAACTGGGACAAGCAGGTAACTGGGACAGCTGGGTAACTGGGCTAACTGGGTTAATTGGGCTAACTGGGACAACTGGGAAAATTGGGATAACTGGGACAACTGAACAACCAGATTACTGGGCTAGCTGGGAACTGAGGTAACTGGGATAACCAGATGACTGGTAACTGGGCTAACTGGGCTAGCTGGGTAACTGGGCTAACTGGGTAACTGGGATAACTGGGATAACCGGGTAACTGGGATGGCTGTTAACTGGGCTAACTGGGACGGCCGGTAACTGGGCCAACTGGGACGGCCGGACAACCAGCTCACCGGACCGCCAGCCACCTGGGACCACCCCTAACTGGCCGTACTGGGCGAACTGGGCGAACTGGGCCGCCCCCCAGCGGCCCCCCCCCCCCCCCCCCCGGCCCCCCCCCCCCCCCCGCTTCCCGCCGCCTCCCTTCCGCGTGGGGCCGCGGCGCCGCCGGCCCCTTTTGCCCGCCGCACCCCCGCGCCCCCGGAACCAACGTTCCGGCCTCCAACGTTCCGGGCCTCCCCTTGCGAGCCTTCCCGAGAACCTTTCGGGAAGAAGCGGCGGCGGGGGAAGGGACCGCGAGGAACGGGGATAAGCTCGGGGAGGGAGAGAAGCGGCTGCGAAGCCGGGCGACGACGGGAGGGGAGGAGGCGAGAAGCGAAGGTTCCGGGGGGGACGGGTTTTGGGGGTGCACCGCCGCGTCCCGGTACCGGCGCGGGGCCAGGAGATGGCGGCGGGCGGCGGCGGGCGGCGCTGAGGGGCGGCCGAGGAGGCGCCATGGAAGGCGGAGGGGCCAAGCCCAGCCTGCAGCTGGTTTACCAGGCCGTGCAGGCCCTTTATCACGACCCCGACCCCAGCGGCAAGGAGAGGGCGAGCTGCTGGTTGGGAGAGCTGCAGAGATCGGTCAGCACCCGGGAACGGGCACGGGGAGGGGGGTGGGGGGGGGCCGGGAAAAGGCCCGGGGGGGCCTGTCCTTGCCGCTGGGGTCGGGGTCGTGATAAAGGGCCTGCACGGCCTG
>MU016092.1:0-45213 GCA_011076525.1 Nettapus auritus
AGGCACTGTGAAGCTTTTATTTTCCGCCAGAGTGGCTTACGTTGCCCGAAGCTATGACGGGGGCTTTAACCCCCGAGTCAAACGTAGCTTCGGTGACTGTTTTGTAGTCTGTTGCTGTCTAGAGAGTAATTCAAAGAGCAGCGGTTGAATTGTGAAGGATTAGCTAACCGTGTTTTGTGGCTGGTTCTCCGCTCGCGTTCCTTCTGCGTGTCGTGGCACATTACGTTAGGTAACGTTATTTCCTTTTTCCAGCTTCTTGGGCGTTTGATGGTTGTTGGCAAGAAGCGTGCTGCTAACCTGGACCTGACCAATGGATTCCGGATGGCTGTGAATGCCCACCCTCGGGCCCTTCAGACTGTCGTGTACATCTAGGTATTCTGGGTGGCGGTCAGTGGGGCCGGCCTCCTGGCTAAGGTTTTTGCACCGCAGGCGTCACTGCACGCGTCCGGGTCGCCGCCGAATAGGGGTTTCATATGTTGCCCATCAATCTAGCCCCTGTTGATGTATGATTATTTTTTTTGTGTGTGGACGGCTGTCTATGGAGGGTAATAAAGAGCTTTGAGCAGCATTTGCACAATAAAGATGGAGCATGGGGATATCACCTCTGTCTTGTGTGTCTTACCGATGGAAATAGTTCTGCGAGTTAAAACGGTGTCTCCCTGGAGCGCAGGCGCGTAGAATGTTTTGGTCTGTTGACGGTGTCGTGTAGGTGGTGGTTTGCCCAGTCATTTGAAACGCGGAGATAGAAGCGCTCGGCGGTCCTGTGGGTCTCCATCTCCCTAAGACGGTCTAGGATGTGCTGTGTGTTTGAGGCCTTGCTGTCTTCCCCCTGCTCCCAAATAAAAGGGCGTGCTTTTCCTGCGAAATAGCCGCATCGAGGACTGGCAGGTGTAGAACCAGAGAAGAATCGGGTTGGAAGAAAGCTTCCAGGCGTCGTCTGTTGTCTGCCCCTGTCCCGAGGCAGAATAAACTCTACCCGGTGTGATTTCTGACAGGTGCTTGTCAGCGTGTTCTTGGCTAGCGTAGGCGTTTTGCTACCGCTTTATCTTCAGTCGTGGGTTTTGCAACTTCGAGAAGTAATTTCTCCCGCAGAAACTTTTCCAACTGTAGAAGGCTCTGGGATGCTTGAGTCGGCTTCCGGTAAGTTCAAGACTCGGCTGCCGTTCTCTTTGGTTTTTTGTATTTATTTTTAGCGTCTTTTTTTCAACACAAAGTCCGTTGTTCAGTAACTAGAAGAAGGCACCGTAAGGCTTTTAAATGCCATCACCTCTCGTGCTTTGTTAGACCTCTGGCTTCGCTGTGCTCCTCGCTTAATTGCTATTACATTCAAGGCTTACTGGAGCGTGGGAACGTTAAAATGCTATTAAATATTTTTAGTGTTTGAAGCTTGCTAAATGAAATGATTTTTGTGACTCCGTTCCTCATAAAGAAACTTGATTCGTTAGCTGGAGAAATGATCTTTGTTACTGGATCTGTTTGCGGGGTTAACGATTGCAGCTGTGAACGACTAAAGTCTTTTGAAGAAGCTGAATGATAAAAACCAAACCAAAAAACCAGCCCTTGTTCTACTCGAAATAATATAGAAGTTGCCGTTTGCGGGGTCAGATGAAAATAGTTGTGGAAGTCAACTACTTGGGGGGAGGCGGGGGGAGGTGGATATGCTGTTGCCCTTTCAGAGAAAGCTTCTTAAATTGGCACTTTATCAACTGTTCTATTTCCGTATTTGTCCTCGGTCTCTTTCGTTGATCTGTTTTGTTGAGGTAGAAGGGCGGATGGAACTGCTCAAAGAAACCTGTTCAAACGGACCTTGAGTAAGTATTTACACATTGAACTGTTCCCCAGTCGGTCTAGCTAATGCTACCAGCGCTTGTATTCTTTCACAAGAGATGTTTAATTCCTGAGAAAGTAGGGGAGGAAGGTGATTGGTAATCTCTTTGCTTAATAGGCACTGTTAGACAACCGTAGAAGGCGAAGAAACTTGCCCCCGAGGCACCGATTTGACCCTTCTTTTAGCCTGTATGCTTCCAAAGAGCATATCATAGAATCATAGAATGGCCTGGGTTGAAAAGGACCTTAAAGATCATCTAGTTTCAACCCCCCTGCTCTGGGCAGGATTGCCAACCACAAGGCCTCCTCCAGCCTGGCCTTGAATGCCTCCAGGGATGGGGCACCCACATCTTAACTTAGAACATGACATTTAGACAATGCACAATTTCTCTGTATCTCAGCAAGTCAGCATAACCTATTGCTGTGCTAAAACATGAGTTAGCACCTCTTTAGAGCTATTGGACATCACACTTACAATCAATGGCAGTATTACTAGAATATAACCAGTAATCTGATAGGGTGAAATAGCATCTTCTCCTTTATCTCTGTGTAAACAAAAAAACAAACAAACAAAAAAAAAGCAAACTTTATCACTGTGAAAAAAGAAAAAACAAACACTTATGTTCACAGATACAAAGCAGAATTGCTCCAAATAGTGCACAGTATTTACATGGCAGAAATTGTTTATATTGCATTTGGTAGTTTGAGAAAGTAGAAAGGGAACAGCATTTATGCAGGTCAACTTCAGTATAATTTATCTGTCTATAAAAAAATCACAATGTTCAGCAATCAGAAGAGAAACAGAAGCAGTGTCCTTAGCCTACATTTATTTTCATAAAATGTAGCAGTTTGGGGGTAGGAGGCATAAAAACATGCATAAAAAGCACAAGAAAGAACAAACGAGCTTCTAAATAATTTAGATGAGAAATGTTTTGAAGAAAATCAGCACAGTACTGCCAGCCTGTTTCTTAAATCAAGCACAATTTTTAAAAGAAAGTCACCTGTATTACAGCAAGGTGGTATACAATGACATCTTGCAAAATAATTAAAAAACCCCACCTTCAATAAGGTAGCTATTAGGTGATTTGCAAGCTGGTTTAAGAAGTGTTAAACTGAGACTGATTTTAAAGTTATTTTCTGTGAGGGGAAAGTGCCATCCTATCTACAATATTACAAAAAAGTGTCTGATGCTACAGGATCAGAGTGACACTACATTTCAGCAATCTGAATATATTAGGTATAAGAGGCACACTTCCCCTATTTAATGTGTCTTAAAAAAAAAAAGCCACTATATTCAGACCTTCTAAATTTGTGTGCATTCCTAAATTGCTATTGGGTTTCCCAGCAATCTGTACAGCCTCTGAACATAAAGTATGCATCCTATTCTAAAAAAATGCTTGCATGCACAACTGCCACAAACTTTCAACTTACTGAGCAGGAATGTTAAGAGTCTATCCTTTTCTGTGGAGCTTTCTTTACTTTTACTTGAAAATCAGCACTGCTTTCTTTGAATTGCTGCAAAGCAGAGCAACAACTAAGTTGCTAATGCAAAACTAATACTTTGACATAGAAAGATGGGAAGAGGACAAAAATGATTTCAACAATTTCAAACTGTATGAAGTAAAACACCCTAAGCCCAGTAGTAATTTTAGAAACATGGAAAAAATCTTGGGAAGGCTTAAAGATAGTTGTGGCAAGCTTACAAGATTTCCTCTCCATTTTATTTATTTTTGGGGTGTTGATAAGCAATACATGTATCCAGCTGATTGTTATACCTTAAAAGAAACAAAATAACCTTAAGCACCTCAAGTTGGAGAGTGTGCCACTTGAGTTAGGACCAAGACAGACACCAATTGTCAATGTTTGGTATGCCCTGTGAACTGAAACACTCAGAACAAGGTCATAACTAAAGTTTAATATATTCCTCTTATCTTTGGTCACAGGATATCAGTCTCTGTTTTACTTAGACATGCCTTCAATAAACCACATTTATACTGCACCACAGCTTGGAATGGCTTCATTACACAACTTGCTTCACTAATATTTTATTTTAAAAATGAGGTGTGAACCTGGGTATTGAAATTAATGTTTGCTTCAAATGGCACTGGGAGCTACAAAACTCGTCCTTGGACCAACTGTGGCAAAAGTGAACTGACACAGAACCAAACTTTTGATTTGTAAAAGCATGTTAGAAAGCCTCAAACATCCCCTAAAAATTGTAAGCGATATTTTCCCATAGATATCCGTTATTATCTCTTAAAAAAATACTGAAACCCATTTCAAAGTGATCTCCATTTTAAAAAAGACAAATCAGAAAATACACTTCTGCCATCTTTCTTCCACCAAACTTGTATGTGACAAGCTACTGTCTTTGAACACTAACATAAAAAAAAAAGCTTCTCCCTTGTATACCCATTACTTAAGTATGCATCATTACTTGGCATTAAGCATTTCTAAATACCAGCTTATTTTGGAAGCAAAGCTAAGAGAGTATATTCTTATCGACATAGAAAACCAGTAGAAAGAGATACAAGTGTGCAGCTTGTAGAACAGTTCACATCAGGAATGAATGAGGAAAAGGCACTCCATCTCGCTTTGCTGTTCTACACAGTGTGTGCAATTTTTCAATCACTGTTAGACCTTTGTTCACAGCAACGCAGATTCACATATTGAGTAGCGTTCTCATTACTCTCCATTCATTACCCCCCCCCCTTTTTTTTTATAGTTAAAGTACATTGCCATGAATATGCAACATTAGCTTTATTTAGACTTTTAAGAATACTTTTTAGTAAAAACCATAAGAAGTTATTACGGATCTGGGGTAGGAGGTTTAAAGAAACCAATCTTCCAGCAGTATTGGACAGTAAATGGCACAGAAACTCTAGTAATGCTGATTCGTACTGGAGCAAACCATTTTGAATAGCATATGCCAACACAAATGTGCCTGTACCAGCAGCCAGTTTAGATTGCTGCGATGATTCACTGAAACCTAGTTTGAAGAGAACTGCAGTCATATCCACACCACTTGACACAGCCAGGTAGAAGACTCCTAGTGATACTAATGAAATTTCAACGTGGAATGAAACCTCTACAGCACCACATTCTTTGAAAACTTTTTTTTCAGCTGCTGGAATTTATTGAGTTTCTTGTTTTCACTGCTGAGATCTGTGACTGCCTTTTCAGGGGATCCACCCACATCCCTGGCCTAGCTGCCGGTGGCGGCCCGCAGCACCAGCAGAGGGGCCGGCGGGCTGAGGAGAGGCCGGCCCGGGGGTGGAGGGTGGAGGAGGTGGCAAGCGGTGGCCCGCGGGGCGGCGGGCCCGGGAGCAGCAGCAGGCTGAATGTGGCAGCGCCCGGTGCGAGCGGACGGACGCTCAAACCGGAGAAATGCAGCAGCCGGCGGCGGGGCGGGCAGCGCGGATGGCCGCAATAGCATCGAGCACAGAGTGGCCGCCATGGGTTGGGATATCGTCTCTGCCTCTATTCCCAAGTCTATCAGGTTTGCTTTCTCTGGCGGTACGCAGTCACCACTTTTTATTTCACCCGCCTGCGTAGCCTGTGCGGCCGATGTCTGTACCCTTCTTTTGCTTGCCATGATCTCAGTGTCTCAGTTGCTAAGTGCCAGGTCGTCATCACCTCAGCAGCTGTTGTATCTCCCCCCGAGGCAGCGTCCCATATAGTTGTCCCAGCATTTTCCCAAGTTTGTAAATCAAACACCACCGAAACTGTCGACGGGGCCCCATCCTTTAATGCCTCCCAGCACACTAGCTCCCATCGTTCTGGCAGGTCGAAAGCTCGTGCCCCCAGGGTGGCATTGTCGGGGGTAGGCAAGGCGGGAGCCAAGAGGGGCAGTGGGGAGTGTAATAAGTGGTAGGAACAAAACCACTCTCAGAATAATCTTTATCAGAGCCAAATTTATTAAGCAAGCATTCAAGCAGGCAAAACAGCGCTGGGCAGCCGGGGAGTCTCTGCTCCACCAACGGCGCGCCTCACCCCCGCCAGAGTCCCCCTTTTTATAGCTTGGTTGTCCCGGGTGTACGTGGCATATCCTGGTATGTCCTGCGGTTGCGCGTATTGTTGTTAGGGGGTCGTCTCGGACCTCCTGGTGGTGTGAGGATGAAGGCCGTAGTCTTCCTCTGCGTTGCAGGTTGTGATCTTGCTGAGCAAGCACTATACATGTTCTTATCAGGATGGGCAGCTGGAGACTTTCCAGCTATACAGGGTTGTCACAGCCCCCACAAGCTTCCCCACTGGTTTGATTAACAAACTTATTATACGATATTTATTACAGGGAGGGGCTCTGCAGTGGTGGTCCTTGGCCCTCTTACTTGTTATCCCCTAGGCCTATCAAATTACACTGCTCTGGTGACCTTGCAGGCTCTGATCTCGGTTCAGCTGCTGTTATTGCATGGGCAGTAGCATTCTGTACTTCATTTTCTGCCTGCCACGATCTTAAAGTCTCAGTCACCAGCTGCCACGTAGCACTTAAGTCTTTATCCAGTTTTCCACCCGAGATGGCTTTATCCCATAAGCAATCTCCTATTCTCCGCCATTCTTCTGGGCTAAACATTAGAGGAATTTCCTTCATAAAACCCTCCTTCTGAGCCCAATGCACTAAGTCTCTTACCTTCTTAATATTACAGGATACCCCTCTCTTAGAGAGAATACTAGAGAGAGGCTGGATAGCTGCTTCCTCCTCCATGCTTCCTTCTCTCTTAGAGAGGATGCTAGATGGAAGCTGGATGGCCACTGCCCCCTCCAGTCTTCCCTGGACGAGCCGTAGGGTCGCGATCCCCACTCCCCGCTACTGTGCGCCACTTGCCTCACAGTGCTACTTGTCCCCTGTCTTCACCGACTCCTCCAGTCTCCCGTAGAAGTTTTGAGGTCCGGCTCTATCACCGATGTCTCACGGTCCTGCCGCGGTCCTGACGGGTCCCTGTTCGGGTGCCAATTGTTGTCGGCTAGATGACCGGAGTAATAACATACACCAATATGGTTAAATCATGCTCAGTTTATTACCCAAATAGCCTGATTCTTATAGCAATCTAACAGGGGCGTATAGCGCCCCAGCGCAAGATTATTGGCAGAAAGCAAACAATTACAGAAAACCACCCCTTGTGGTTATCAGTCCCATGAAACACATCCTGGTCACAGTGACCTTCAAACTTGCAACATTGCCTTAGTTTCCCAGGTGTGACTGTAGGAGGATAGCTCATTGTCATGGCAACTCCTCGTAGTCTTCCTGGCAGCTTGGTTTGCTCAGCAAATCATGGCCTCCTCGTTGTTTCAGAAAATCCTCAACACATATCCTCCCACTTTTCCTGCCACTCATAACTATCCTGCCTCAGGACAGATTTCTGGATGACACTCTTAAGTATTTGTTTAACCTTAGACAAAACCTGAAGTGAACTCAGGAGACATAACAATGAGAACATGCTGGTCTGAACATCCCAAGGATATTCAAAGTTTTGGAAAGCTACCATAACTCACCTGGAGGAGAAGAAAGGGAGAGTGAACAAGTGGGAAAAAATATCTTCCCCTGACCCCTCCATAGACTGGATCCCTGAAGAAAAAGTGTGAAAGGTATAATTATTAATAGTTTCTGAGGTAGGGTTCCCAAAGTATAGAGCTGACAGCAATGCTGGTACAAATACAGATTAGTCTCATGGCCAGTAATTTTATCATATCGTAAGCCAGTGTTACACAGTACAGCAAAATAATAACCCCATACCAACCCCCAGAAATGATAAGCAACATGACAGGGAACACATACACTAAGTAATGTGCTATATAACTTAGTTTGGAAAGCAGGCACAGCAGATTTGAAATCACAAAAATCGGAATTGTGATTAGCAACTATTAAGCTGATGTAATGCTTATAAGAATTTTGTTTTAACACACTCTAGTCAGATCTGTCATTATCTCAACTCTTTTTGCCCCACGGTGGGCACCAGAAAGGACTGTTGTGGTTTAACCCAGCACACCAGCACCTCTCTGGGATGGGGGAGAGAAACGGGAAAATGAAGCCTGTCCCCTCCCAGCTCCTGCTGCACCCCTAGCCTGCCCACTGGCAGGACAGAGCGAGAAGCTGAAAAGTCCTTGGCTTAGTGTAAGCATTGCTCTGCAACAATTAAAACATCAGCGTGTTATCAACATTATTCTCATCCTAAATCCAAAGCGTAGCACCCTACCAGTTACTAAGAGGAAAATTAACTCTATCCTAACTGAAACCAGGACAAACGCACTGTAGGAACCATTTGGCCAAGTTGCCTGGCCAAGTTGCTTACCCAACAGTTAACTGGATGATTAAAATCCTCCATGACAAACCAGCGCCCAGGATCACGAGGCTACTTCCAGCTGCTTGTAGAAGGCCTCGTCAACCTCCTGATCTGGTGACCTGTAGTACACCCCCACAACAGTGTCCCCCATATCAGCCCACACCTTAATTCTCACCCACAAGCTCTCCACTCATTCATCACCCTCACAGAATCACAGAATAGTCTAGGTTGGAAGAGACCTCCAAGATCACCGAGTCCAACCTCTGACCTAACACTAACAAGTCTTCCACTAAACCATATCCCTAAGCTCTACATCTAAATGTCTTTTAAAGACCTCCAGGGATGGTGACTCAACCACTTCCCTGGGCAGCCTATTCCAGTGACTAACAACCCGTTCAGTAAAGAAGTTTTTCCTAATATCCAGCCTAAACCTCCCCTGGCGCAACTTTAGCCCATTCCCCCTCATCCTGTCACCAGTCATGTGGGAGAATAGACAAGCCACCACCTCGCTACAACCTCCTTTAAGGTACCTGTAGAGTGCAATAAGGTCGCCCCTGAGCCTCCTCTTCTCCAGGCTAAACAGTCCCAGCTCCCTCAGCCGCTCCTCCTAAGACTTGTTCTCCAGACCCTTCACCAGCTTCATAGCCCTTCTCTGGACTCGCTCAAGCACCTCCATGTCCTTCTTGTAGTGAGGGGCCCAAAACTGAACACAGTACTCGAGGTGTGGCCTCACCAGAGCCGAGTACAGGGGGACAATCACTTCCTTGGACCTGCTGGCCATGCTGTTTCTTATGCAAGCCAGGGTGCTGTTGGCCTTCTTGGAGGCCCAGGGGGGCCTCCAGATTCCAGAGCTCCCCACAGTCACCAGTCTGGACTGCCACTTCACCCCTCAGGGGATCCACCTGCATGCCCACATGAGCCCAGAGAGGCTGTGTCCCCTCAGTTTGGGTTTCTGCCTTGGCCCGGCCACCGTGACGGGTGCCCACCATGGTAAATTATGAGTTATAAGAGACGAAGTTCCCAAAGGAGAGGAGAGGAAGAGAAAGGGAAGTGAGAAAGAGAGGAGAGGATCCTCCCTGAGCTCCCTCTCTGCCCCACCCAAACTGTTCAGTGCAAACTGCCTGCTCTAACTGGCAAGCCTGTCCTGTTTGCACATCCTGTTCTTCGCAGCGCTCCGGCACTCCTAGTTCAGGAAGGAAGAAAACTGACTCTGTGCTACATGCACTACTAGAGATGATGGAAGCCAAAGAAAACTGCTGGTTATCCCCAAGTTGAACGGCTAAATATCAAGCTGTATTAGTAGACCAAGGAGACATAAAGCTGTCTGTGGTCAGCACCCTGAACCCAGCCATGCTTCTTCCAGCCAAAGAGACAGGAGAAATCCATCATGACTGTGTGGGTATTATTGAGCGCACACATGCCAGCCAAGCTGACTTTAAGGATGAACCGATAACTAATGCAGATCTTGAGTATTTTACAGATGGTAGCAGAAAATGGACAACGTAATGCAGGATATGCAGTCGTGACACTGTAGAAGCAAAGTCACTACCTCATAAGACTTCAGCACAAAAAGCTGCATTAATTGCCTTGACTAGGGCATTAGAATTAGCAGAGGGGAAGACCCTCAATGTGTTTACAGATTCTAAATATGCCTTTGGAGTTTTGCACGTCCATGGAGCCATCTGGAAAGAGTGAGGGCTATTGACAACAGCTGGAGGACCAATCAAGCATGGTCCAGAAATTTTACAGTCGTTGGAGGTAGTGCAAAGGCCCAAAGCTGTTGCAGTAGTGCACTGTAAGGCCCACCAAAAGGGTGATCATGACATAATATTAGGGAACAGGAAAGATGACTTAGCAGTCAAGGAAGCAGCTAGAAGGGCACCAGGAGACCTACAAGGCATGTAAAGAGATCCAACTAGTGGAAAAACTGAAATGTACGAAGCAAAAAGATGGATGGCGGAACAGATCCTGATAATGGAAACTATGACTGAGGAGTTAATGAAAGACTTAAATGAAAGGACACACTTTGGTGCTGATGCCACGGCAGATAGCCTGAAGCACTTTTCGATTGGACCAAAAATGAAAACTATAGCAAACCAAATAGTGCAAAAATGGCCTGTATGCTGTGCTAACAGCCCCAAGATCCAACCAAAACCACCATCAGGGGAGTCAAGAAAAGGGATGAAACCTGGCGAGTATTGGCAAGTAGACTTTTCTGAATTGCCTGGACAAGGATCATATCGATGTCTTCTAGTACTAGTAGACACATTCACTGGATGGCCAGAGGCCTTCCCATGCCAAACTAAAAAACTAGGGAGGTCATAAAGGCTTTACTGAAAAAAGTAATCCCACGCTTTGGAATATCAGAGGGACTTTCCTCAGACAATGGACCTCATTTTATATCACAAGTAGTTCAAGAAATATTGAGGGCATTACAGATCAAGTGGGATTTATATACTGCTTGGCAACCACAATCAAGAGGACAAGTAGAAAAAAATGAATCAAACATTAAAAAGGCAGTTAACTAAAAATTGCCAGGAAGCTGAGCTAAAGTGGCCAGAAGCCCTACCAATAGTTTTGTTGAGAATTAGGATAGCCCCCAGAGCTGAAGAAAAAGTTAGCCCATTTGAATTGTTATATGGCAAACCATGCCCTGTAAAAGAATTAGTGACATAAGGGAGTCAAATGCATGTAAGGGGGGGGGGAATTGGGTAAGGCAATATTTGCTGTCTTTGTCTGCCATGTTGTCCTTTCTCCGTAAATATATGCAGGAGCAACTACCGATTCCATTGATGTTCCGGTACACCCATTCTGACCTGGACATCAGGCACTGATTTGAATATGGAAAGACGAGCCTCTAAAGGACGAGTGGAAAGGACCCTATACTATCTTGCTCCACACCTATGCTGCAATCAAGATGGAAGGGACCAAATCATGGATTCACTATACTTGTGTGAAGGCAGCATGACCAGAAGAGGAGAAGCAAGACCTACCATCAAAAGAAGCAAAAGAGACTTTGTGGCAGGTAGACCCAACTGAGGACTTGAAATTGCTGTTTAAAAGGACAAAATGATTTCTGTTCTGATTATAATTTCCTTAACAGGGTCAACTTACAGTTCCAGTGCTTGGACACAGAATTCTATAGTTCAGTTAGCTTTAAACCTAACCCGCTTTGCAAACATATCATCTTGTTGGCTGTGTACACATGTACCTGCCTCAGCACGCGGGAACCCCTATCTATGCCATACCACTCAATGTAAACAAGACAGACGTGTGGCAATTAGCAAACTCGAGTAATACTAGTATTTCTCCTCCATCACAGTTTTCCTCTATTCCTGTGTACCCTATCGAAAGAGAAAATCTATCATGTGTATACTCAATTAATAGAATTAAGGAGAATGTGGCCCAGGGATCGTATGTAGGTTCCTGGAATCTCATTGGACAACGTAAAACAATGATTGTAGTTGAAACCACCAATTACACTGTCATAAAAAATTATGGAAGCAGAAGTGGACCTATCAGCCTCCATTGGTAGATATCCCCAGGAGGAAGATATTGGCTATGTGGTCCACGAACGCATAAAGCACTTCCTCCCAGACAGTACAGGACTTGTGCCCTGGGAGCTGTAGTTCCAGACGTTAGACTCCAGAAACACTCAGCCATAAGGAGGTGGTTAAGATCACAGGGTATCTTTATGACACCTCGAGAAAAATGAGGAATTTATAATCCCCTTTCAGACAGAAATGCCTGGTTTCATGCTTTGTGGAGCATGAAATCTAGTTGTGTTTTGTGATGCATGCCTAGGTGTCTAAATTCATATAGTGCTTTATTCAGCAAACCTGAGTAAAGTTAGGAAAATGAGATATGGATAATATAGAGTACTTCTTCAAATTAGTAGAAATGGACAAGAACTATGTGGTGAGAACTATGAAGCCTAAAAATGAGGTTCATAGCCTCAAAGGGGAGGAAATTGTAGTCGTAAATTGAAGAAAACAGGGTAACCTTGAAGAAAACAGGGAGACTGGTAGCCTTGAGTTAGCAGAAGCAAGGGAGATAAGGGATGAAAGCTAAAACAACAAGGAGTAAAACAGCTGAAGGAAGATTCCAGACAGACCTATGGTAACCTTTTGCTCATTAAGGTTCATTAGCATATTAAAACCACACCCATCAAAATGCTTATGTATACAAATGTAGGATTTGGTGTGTGTGTGTGTGTCCCTCCTATTCATCTTGCTTCCCTGTAAGTCTCTTGCATATTCTTCAGGTCTCCAAAGAATCATTAACATAGATTCCCACCCCTTTTCGCATGTGTACTAGAGTCCTTGGGTGGTCATGCGAGAAAAATCTCAAATTAATTTTCTTCAGACAGGATCTTCTGTGAAGCTATTTTATTCACAATTGCAATGGTGGGCATCCTGTCAATTAGGAGCGCATTATAGTAAACAATACATAACCTTTTATTTTCTATTACCCGACACCTGATCACCTCCCCTGTTTCCTCATTGGTTGAGTACTACAGGTTCACAAGCTATTCGACACTCCTCTATACCATATATGTATAATTTTTCTTTTTTTTTTTTCAACCCTTTAATTTCTCCCTTTCCCCTTTTTTTGCCTTTCTTATGTTTTGAGAACCTGTGATCTTTGTTTTACTGTTCCCACACTGCTCATCCTGTTTTTCTCAGTCTTCTACCTTATTTTGGAACAGTGAGGCCTTCTACTGTCCGCTTAGCTACTTAGCATTTCTCCTTATTATGACTACACAACTACATTGGAATACAGAAAATTAGTTCTCTACTGCAAAAACACAACTTAGTTTCTCATAATTCCCCCCTCTTCTTTTCTTACTTCTATTGTTGTTTTTGCACCTCTTCACATACCGCACTCTTGAGATTTTCCAACATTAAGGTGCAATATTCTTTTTCGGATGTCATGGGGGATGATAGATATACAATGCCATTATTATTATTACAATACCAACAAATAGTTGTTTAAGCCAATTCTATTCAGGTAACCACGAAGTTAGTTTCTCCCAAATGTTTCTAAATCCCCAGGAAGTGTCACCTTGAGCTACTCTATGTAGGATATTTCCCCCTGCCCCAAATATTTTTGAGATCAGTCAAATTTGTCCCATTTGATCTACATATATAAAGCAACTTGTATTAATTATAGTGCGCACTCCTCCTTATGAGGTTATTAATAAATCTAATACTATTTGATTCTAGAGTATTATTTTTGCAAACTTATCTAACTTATTTTCTAGTTCTTCAATATAGCTGAGATATTTACAATAGCTTTTTCACTCACCCCTAACCATGGTAGAAACCACCTCGCAAAACGGTGAAATGGTGAAATCTTGTTTCTTTTTAGTAGAGGATTTTCTGGAATTCTTTTAACTCTGCGTGGGATGTCAGGAGGGCTTTGGCTCTGTGCATCTTCAACAATAGTTACATTTGGAATTATTGCCTCCAGGGTGCAAGCTCCCTTCCATTCTAGGGGCAACACCTTCCTGGCTTTATTGCCACATAGCCAGTACAACCCCTTGCCATTCAGGACAGGCCATCCGGTTACAGGATTCTCATGTTATGGCTGGTGTGCATAATGTATACTAGCATTCCTGTGGCTACCATATTCAGTACAGTATGGATTATTCCCTACTTCATGGATATTTCCACACCCAGGGTCAGTACTATTGCTCCCTGAGTTTCTATCAATGTTGTTTAAGAGGCACCTTTGATAACATGGTATAATTGTAGCCAGGATTATGCGTAGGGATCTCAACTTCAAAATCTATTCCCTCCCAGGACTGAGTATGATCCTTCATTTTGAGAAATCTAGAGAATCCAGACACAGTTGCTGCTGGAAATAGCAATCAGGGACAAGGCCTTTTCAATCTTGCTAGGCATCTGGGTGCAAATCCAACAATTATTTTGAGATAGAACTCGAGAGATGTTCTGGATTAATTGGAAATGGTGATTTTTCCCTCCATCCTATTGCTAATCCATTGAGAATAGGTATTACTAAGATAAACTTAAAATGCATAATTTCTCTCTCTCTCTATATATGCACACCCCTAAAATAATTAAGAAATAATAAGTAAGAAAACCAATAAAAGTCACAAACTAATAAGGATTCTTCTGGTGGGGATTAAATACTCCCCTCCCCCCCCTTATTTTTTTTATTTTTCTCCCACTTCCAGGAAGTGTTCCCTGGAAACACTCCAATTCTGTGTAATCCAATACCTTTTACTCATTAATTCATTAAGAATTCTTCTAAGGAGAAGTTAAAGGTTTACAATAGATAGTTTTAACAGTTTAAACCTTAAAAGTCTTTGTTAATTCAGTCTCTCAGGTATCAGGGTTAACTGATGCTTTTACCCAGTCCACCCTTTCTCAGCCGTACTTACTGCCGTCTCAGTAGTCAGGAGCACTTGGAACAGTCCGTCCCTCTCAGGTTGCAGTTTCAGTTCTCTCCATGTTCGCATCAAAACACAATCTCCTGCTCGGAATGGATGGATCAGGACTTCCAAAGGTGGGGTTTGAGCTAATGATCCATGGGTCGTGAGAGATGACAAAGAGGATGACAGCCCAAGTATATAGTTCTTAAGAAAAGCATCTTTTGTCTCAAATTGTGGTAATTCATTCCCTTTGTCCAGGTACAGCAATCCAAATAATATTTCATATGGTGAAACTCCCACATCTTTGATTGGTGCAGTTTGAATTTGGGGAAGGGCCAAAGGTAAGCACTTCGTTTGGGGAAGCCAAGTCAATTGCTTCTTTACTGTCTGATCCGCTCCACCCTTCCAGAAGAGGAAGGATGCCAAGGAGTGTGAAATTTCCACTTAATTCCTAGAGTCCACATTAGCCCTTGCAATATTTCTGACATAAAGTGATTTCCTTGATCAGAGTCAGTATTTTCAACAATTCCATATCTGGGAGTTATTTGTTCTAAAATTACTTTAGTTACTATGTTTGCAGTAGCAGATACTGAAGGGAAAGCTTCCACCCACCCTGACAAATGATCGGCCAAGACTAATAAGTATTTAAATCTACCTACTCTAAGGAGTTCTGTACAATCTACCTGTACATTTTGGAAGTGTTGAATTCCTGGTTCTTGCCCCCCCCCCTTTGGGCTGACTGCGGATAATTTTCCTATTTACCTTTTGACATACTGCACAAATCCTGCATACTTGTTCAGCCAGAGTATATATATATTCCTACACATACATATTTCCATAGCACAGCGGCACACGTTGCTTGAATTCCCCAGTGACCCTCTTGATGTAAAACAATTAATATTTGCCTCATTAGCACTTTATTCAGCATTTCTCTCCCATCAGGGAGTATCCATTTTCCTTTGGACTTCATGACTCCTAATTCCTTAAAAATCTCTTTCTCTTAGAACTTTTTACTTCTTTTTAGTTTTGGGTAGGGGTAGCTCAACCATTCCCTGAATCCCCTCTGGATTTATTCTTTGTTCCCCCTCAGACACTAGATGCCCTAAATATTTGACTTCTCTTTCTACAAATTTTAATTTATTTTCAATCCTTTCAAGCCCTGTTTTCCCAGAAAGTTGAATAGCTTGTTAGTAGCATCCTTCACAAATGTTTTCTCCTGTCCTGACAATAAAAGATCATCCACATTTTGTAACAGTAACACCTCCTCTGGAGGTTGGAATTACTCCAAAATTTGTTCTAGAACTTGCCAAATAAATTGGTGGCCCTGTAAACCCCTAAGGTAAAATTGTCTAACTGTATTGCTGCTTCCGCCCAATTTACTATTTGAATGCCCAATTTCATTATCAAATCCTTTCCCAAAAAGTTAGTCCCTGTCTCGGGTGCATACAATAATTGCCCAGTGATCATTCTATTCCTAGTCTCAGCTTGGTGTGAGTTGCAGAAAACGGACTCCACAATCAGTAAGATTATAAAGTAGGTATGTTTATTCAGCGCTGGGCAGCACGGGGGGTAGTCCGACCCAAGTTGTGCGCACCTGACATGGCAACTTGCCATGGTTATATGCAGCAAAGAGTAACATATGCATGAAGTTTCACAATACGCCTATACATATTCATAACCTGTCCCCGCTTCATATTAAAATTCATTCCGAGGAGTCATTTCCATAAACTCCTCTCATCTGTGCTTGCGCAGTGTCTCCTGGTGGTGGTTGTTGGGGGTCATGGGGATGAAGGTTGATGACTCTTCCTCGTCACCGCTAGTTGACCTCTTGTCTTTGCAAAGACTCAGTTGCTCCTTGGCTCTTGTCCATCTGCAGGACCAGTTTCTACCAGTTTCTTAAGATAGGCTCAGACTCTTATTAAAAGACTGACATTGGCAAGGGGCCCAAGGCTTCTTGCTTTAGTTAATTTGCACAATGCACCATAGTTAGCAAAGACGCAAAGTTGCATCCTAGTTTAATGCCATCAGCGCTCTATCTCTACTTGATAAGATTCTCCTAACTCCCTCTCAGGAGTCCCCCCTTTTCTAAAAAGTTAGTAAATTAAAAAAAAAAATTCTAGGTTCAATATAATGTTTCCCTATCTAACACTCTTTCACAATATCTGTTAGACTCCAGTTTCAGTCTGAGTTGGTTCTTTTTCCACTTGCTGTAGGAGTTTCCTGTACTCTTAAAACACCATAAGGTACATTGGATCACTACGCAAAGAATCACGGACAAAACCACGACCACAATTATTGTGATAACTGTTTCAGCCAGGGTAGGTTTGGCAACCAGGAAGTTAATTTTTCTACCATCTGTAAATCCCCAGGATGTATCATCCTGAACTACTGCATGCAAAATTTTATTCTTTTCCCAAATCTTCTCCAGGTCAGTCTCAATCTGTTTTTGTTTGTTAACATATACACAGCAAGTTTGGTTTATGACTGTACACAGTCCTCCCTCCTTGGCTAAAAGAATATTTAATCCCATCCTATTCTGAAGCACTACTTTGTGTAGGGAGGAAATTTCTTCCTGTAATGCTGAAAGAGCATTGGCTGTGGCATTTTCAATAATTTATAATGTGGCTGAGATATTTACAGCAGCTTTTTTTTAATTCACTTATTCCCAGGGATGGAATCAACCACCTTACAAAACTATGGAATCCCGTGGGTCTCATCATGAGGGGGTTATTTGAAACAGTATGTGTTTGTTTCCATAAGGTCCAGAAGATAGCCCCCAATACAATGACCCTTCCATTTTAAGGGTAAGCTTTTTCTAGCTTGCTCATCTCCACATAGCCAATAGAATCCTTTTTGTAGCTTGCAGATTTGCATGAGAGAATTGAGGCCATGAGATCCTGAGTTCGTTGACACCTACACCATAATCTCTAATTTTAGTAAGATTAAAAGTTCCTACATGTTCTGCCATATTACAGTTGCCAGGTTCCTGGGCTAAATAACTAAGTGGACCTGTACCTACGCATGGGGTTTTATCGTTTAAGCATCTGGTGTATATGTTAACATTTTCACGTGGGAGTAGTTCAAATCTCTCCCCTAGATGTTCATGATCATCCTTGCCAAATGGACATGTTCCATTTCTTGGGTGCGCAAAGGTCAATGTCCAATTCATACTGGGTATGCCCCATACGGGGAATTCTAGGTTGCCTCTAGGCAGCAGTGTGCACACCCAACAGTCAGAAAGGGTCATATAGCTATTGTGCACCCACTGTTCAGTTTCCTTGACCAATGATACCATTAAGACTGTGAGAAAGGTCACACCTGAGTAACCTTCCATGGGGTCTTGGGTGCCTTTTTCACTCTGGTGTGATGGATCCAGGCATTCTGCTCCTTGATTCTTATCGCTGTGAAAGAGGTAAGGAGTACCTGGATCGGTCCTTCCCACTGTGGTTTCAAGGTCTTCACTGCAAGAGACTTTGCATACACATAATCTCCAGGTTGTATATTGTGCACTGGTCCATCTAACGCTCTACCCCGAGTCCCACTCACATGTTTTCCAATTTCATTGAGCTGTTTACCGAAGGCCACCATATAGGAGGTCATAATTTCATCCCCAGCTTGCATGGATATTCCTCTTTGTAGTCCATAGGGTCATCCATATAAGATTTCAAAGGGGCTTAGCCCTTCCTTTGCCCTTGGTCTAGTTCGTATACGAAAAAGGCCTAAAGGAAGAGACTGAGGCCAGACCAAATTTGCTTCCTGTCCCAATTTTACAATTTGCTGTTTGATAGTGGTTCATTTTTTTCTACTTGGCCACTCGTCTGAGGGCGATATGGAGTATGAAGCTGCCAGTCTATACCCAAATGGCAGCTAATTTGTTGTACCACTCTTAAGATAAAGTGTGGTCCCCTGTCAGAGGATATAGTTGCTAGAACTCCAAGACGTGGTATTATTTCTTGTAGTAATATCTTAGTTACCTCCCGAGCATTGGCTGTTCTGGTTGGAAATGCTTCTGGCCATCCTGAAAAGGTGTCAGTTAATATCAATACATACTGGTACCCCCCTTTTCTTGTGAGTTCAGTGAAATCAATCTGCCATTGTTGTCCAGGCCCATCACCTTTTCCAATCTGGCCCATTTATGGCTTGAGATGTTCTTGGGATTAGTCTGGAGACAAAGATCACATTGCTGAGTTACATGTCTGTCCTGGTTTCAGTTAGGACAGAGTTAATTTTCCTCCTAGTAGCTGCTAGAGTGCTCTGTTTTGGATTAGGATGAGAAGAGTGCTGATAACATGCTGATGTTTGAATTGTTGCAGAGTGGTGCTTACACCAAGCCAAGGACTTTTCAGCTCCTTGCTCTGTCCTGCCAGCAGGCGGGCTAGGGGTGCAGTAAGAGCTGGGAGGGGACAGACCCAGGACAGCTGACCCAAACTGGCCAAAGGGGTATTCCATACCATCTAAGGTCATGCTAAACAATATATAGGGGTGGCTAGCTGGGGTGGGGGGGCCAGCTGCTCAGGGATAGGCTGGGCATCGGTCAGCAGGTGGTGAGCAATTGCATTGTGCATCACTTGTTTTGTAAACACTATTATTATTGTTGTTGTTGTTGTTGTTGTTGTTGTTGTTTCCTATCTTAATAAACTGTCTTTACCTCAACTCACAGGCTTCACTTTCCCGTTTCTCTCCCCCATCCTAGAGAGGGAGGGGAGGAGGCTGAGCAAACGGCTGTGTGGTGCTTAGCTGCCAGCCAGGTTAAACCACAACAGTCCTTTTGGCACCCAACATGGGGCTCGAAGGGTTGAGATAACAACAGATCTGATCAGGGTGTGTTAAACTAAAATTGGTATTAGACCTGCTTAATAGTTGCTAGTCACAATGTTGATTGCTTTAATCTCAAGTCTGCTGTGCCTGTATTCCAAATTGTGTTTTATAGCACGTTACTTTCTGTATGTGATCCCTGTCATGCTGTTTATCCTTTCCGGGCCCTGGTTTAAGATCCTTATGGTACTGTGCTGTGTAGCAATAGCTTATGATATGATGAAGTGTCTGGTCATGACTCTGACTTGGTATTTGTACTCAGCACTGTTGTTGACTCTATACTTTGGAAACCATATCTCGGAAACTATTAACAATTACACCTATTGCCTTTTTTTGTCAGGGAGCCAATCTGTGGAGGGGACAGGGGAAGACATTTTTTCCTACTTGTTCACTCTCCCTTTCTCCTTCACCACCCTCTTATCCTCTGAGCTAGTTATGATAGTTCTCCAAGATGTTGAATATCCTTGGGATACTCAGACCAGTATGGTCTTGTTGTTATGCATCACTTGTTTCGTACACACTATTATTATTATTATTATTATTATTGTTTCCTTTCTTAATAAACTGTCTCTATCTCAACTCTCGTTTCACTTTTCCGTTTCTCTCCCCTATCCCAGAGAGGGAGGGGGGAGGGTGAGCGAACGGCTGTGTGGTGTTTAGATGCCGGCTGGGTTAAAATACAACAGTGTCTTACTGTGGTATACAAATTAAGCCCTATCAATTTTCCATATATGCTACTTGAGCTCCCCAGCATTCTTTATTATGTTCTCCAATTACTATTCAATTTAATATGGTGTCACAATTCTCCCATAATTTATTTACGTTAAACCTGTAGGTAACATTTCCCTTTACATCTTAGAATATTCTACTTCATTTTCCAAAGCTTTTGTTAATGCCTGGTTTTCTGTTCCTGGTACTAGTACCAAAACTGGACTCTCAGATGCCTGTTCTGCCACCCGTTTAGCTCTTGCATCAGCCAATCTGTTTCCCAATTCAATATCAGTATCCCCTGCTTGATGTAAGTTTAGGAGGCAGGTATACCGCTTGGAGTAATTTCAGTATCACTTCTGCATGTTTAATTGAGGAAGATAAAAGTCCTCTCCCTCCTTCCAAATTGCCACGTGTGCCTGCACCACACCAAAGGCATATTTCAAATCTGTCCAAATGTTTGCCAGCTCAAAAGCTTTCATTAAGGTGATGATTTCCACCTTTTGGGCTGATGTTTGTTACCACCTATCCTGTGAGGCGAAGTCCTTGGCGAACGAAGCTGCTGCTGTCTATATACGGATCCTCTGCATCTTCTAAGGGTGTATCCTTTAAGTCTGGTCAGCTGGATACTGTGTCCATGGTCTGTCTTGATGCAATCATGAATGGGTAATCTGGAAACTGTTACTGTGGAAAGAGGCTGGGTTCACAGTATTAGTGCCGAAAAAAAATAGTAAACTAATAGTCTGTGATACACATTCCTTTTCTTCTTCAGTAGCTATCATTTGTGTATTGCAACAGTGTCCCCTTTTCCTGAAGGGGTCTTTCAAACTTCAAGATCACAGGCTAGTTGTTTCCCGAATATGGTGGGGCTATGCTTGAACCCCTGTAGTAACACAGTCCAAGTAATCTGAGTTTCCGTCCTCTATTAGGATTTTCCCATTCAAAGGCAAAGAGTTTCTGGTTTTCAGTTGCCACAGGCAGGCAGAAAAAGGCATCCTTTAAATCTAGTACCATGAACCAAACTTGACTGTTTTTCTCATTTTGTAATTCCAATCATGTTTCCCAATTTAAATTTCAAACATTGCAAAAAAAAAAAAAAACAACAACAAACAAACAAACAAAAAACCCCCGACCTTTCCTGTTGGCCAGTTGCTCCTATTACATTTGCAAACTAATTAACACAGAGAAAGAAGCTCCCTTAACCAACAACAAATTCAAGCCTCTCTTTTCATTCCCTAGCTTTATTTCAACCAGTGGACCTGCTAGGGTAGATAGCCCAGGTCCCCGTTATTCCTGACTGTTGTAAGTTTATCCTGCAGCCTAAGAATTTCTTTCTGATATCAGGGTCCGATTGCCCTAGAAAGAGGCTAGCCAATTGCCTCCGTTTTCTCAAGCCAGGTCCATTTTTTTCTTCCTTCATTGCATTTCAAAAGTTGGTCCAAAAATTCCATAGCAGTTTCTTTTGGACCTTGTTGGAACAAATTCTAAATTCCCAATTTAACCAGATTTCGGTATAGCCGTTCATAATTTCTGAGGTGATTAGGATCTCAGTTGGGGGAGGTCGGTCAGGGGAATGCAATCGTCTGACAGTTACCTGAGCGGTCCCATTGGCAATCTGAGCTGACACATGAACTCAGTTTGTTTTAAGAGTTAGCTGCTTTTCTGTTTCCATGACAACTCTCTCGGACCCATCATGGTCCCTCTGCCCCAAAGGGCTCACACCCGTGATTTAGAGATCTCAGCCTCGGGTTGAGGCAGAACTACTAACGTTCCTACATCCTCTTTCCCTGCTCATTGAACTTCAAACAGCTCTGTTAAATGCTACATGCCACACAACCTTTAACACCTTCAACAACCCTTCTAACACTTCCTTTATCTTTCTCCAGCCTGTACTTTTCTAATGCCAGCACCAAAGGCTCACGGGCCAGCTTAATTCCATACCCTTTCCCTCCAAGATGCTGAAACAACATATCAGTATACAACATTTCATCCCATTTCCCTTCTCTCCTCAAAAACATTGATTGCAAGATAGTGTTATAGTCGACTGATCCACAAAGTGGCCATTTAGCTTATATAGTGGCCACCACTGATTGCAATACTTAGTGAAAGTCCTCTTGCTTTCTGTGCCCCTAGTTCTAACAATAGCCTTCCAATGTGCCAATATGCACCCAAGGAGGCTTTCTTTAAAACGGCTTTGTTTTGGATATTACTCATTTCCTTGATTTCCCATTCCGTGTTATTTATTTATATTAGTTACTGTCCCTTGTTTCAATTTCCACACAAACCTTTTTATTGCAGGTTTTTACTATCTTTTCCTAATCTTCTTCCCAAATGTCCCAATTCTCTGGGATTAAACTCTTCTTTCCATGTACAAACTTTACTTTATTTCAGATTCTTAATGAGCCCCGTTCCAATCATAAATCCACAGGGCTTGGGGAAACACCTGAAGCACTCAGCCTTCCGTCTTCTAGACAAACAATACCACCTTTTCCACAAAATTTACATTTCAACAGGACCGAATTTCAAGCCGAATGCCAGTTTTTCTCCTGCACTTTGTTAGTAAGCCCATACAAAACAAGGAATCACTCCTGTGTAGCCGTCAATATGGAGGTTTAAAAAGGTATTGAGGCCTAAATAAATTTGCTCTCCCCTTTCTTACCAAATTCCCAGGGCTCAAGCCTGAACCACCAAAGAAGTGACTCTCTCCTTTCTGCCACTTTGATAATCAGTCAGCCCCCTCCCCCCGACACTTGGGAAACTGACCAAACACCACAGCGAATATACCAAAACTTCTAAACTGTTACTTAGATAATGCTCCCGCCTTCCTCCTTGTCACACTCAAAACATTTAAGAGCAAAAATAGGATCACAAGATACACCACCAGGCACATATATTGGGCACCACCATGAACACTTGGATAAAACAGCACTTCTTTTTGGTCTGTCATGCACTTCATTCGTCTCCGGCCACTCCCCTCACAGAGAATATGGAACCGCGGATCAGAACTCCGCACTCGCTTCGCAGCGATGCTGCGTCTCACTCACAGCACAATCACGCAATCACACAGAGAGGCCCCTTGCACTTCTCATTCATACTACAAGAATATATCACTTAAAACAATAACCAAACTTGTTTGTACTGTCTCCGGCCATGTTCCTCTTGGAGTAATTCACTTCACAACAATACTTTGTCTCAAACACATACACTTACACAAATACTTTCAACATGAGATACCCAGACATCCACAAATAAGACATACAATTATTATCAATCCAATTAATATCCCTCCAGCAGCTGCAAATATTACCCAGATAACCTTGTCACAATTTTGAGAGGCCCGCTTACCCTTCTCATGCTTCTTATACAATCATTAGCAGGTCAGTCCTGGCTCCCAAAACTGGGATGCAGCGGTAACCTCGGATTTGCTCGATCTACTCCCAAGATCGCTAGTGACCGCTCTATCGGTCAGCAAATCCCCCTTGACCACTCTATCAGTCAGCCTGTAGGGTACCCTCCTCCCATACGGGGACTATGCGGCACACCAGACATCTCTGCGCGATTTACTAGCTGCCCCGGCCACGTGCACGACTTACAGGCACTTCCTGTACTGTAAAACATACTGTTTGTCCACAGCTTCAGGAGGTCTTTCTCTACTCCTGCGGTGAGTGGCTGGGAGTGGAGTCCCCTCCGAGGAAAATACTCAGGGTGCACCTAGGGGCGTCCGCTCCACAGTCGATCCCACAGCTGAGCAGAGAGTCTCCTGCCTGGCTCGCCAAACTGACTTGTGGAAAACGGACTCCACAATCAGTAAGATTATAAAGTAGGTATGTTTATTCAGCGCTGGGCAGCATGGGGGGTAGTCCCACCAAAGTCGTGCGCACCTGACGTGGCAATTTGCCATGGTTATATGCAGCAAAGAGTAACATATGCATGAAGTTTCACAATACGCCTATACATATTCATAACCTGTCCCTGCTTTGAATGAGTCATTTCCATAAACTCCTCTCATCTGTGCTTGCGCAGTGTCTCCTGGTGGTGGTTGTTGGGGGTCATGGGGATGAAGGTTGATGACTCTTCCTCGTCACCGCTAGTTGACCTCTTGTCTTTGCACAGACTCAGTTGCTCCTTGGCTCTTGTCCATCTGCAGGACCAGTTTCTACCAGTTTCTTAAGATAGGCTCAGACTCTTATTAAAAGACTGACATTGGCAAGGGGCCCAAGGCTTCTTGCTTTAGTTAATTTGCACAATGCACCATAGTTAGCAAAGACGCAAAGTTGCATCCTAGTTTAATGCCATCAGCGCTCTATCTCTACTTGATAAGATTCTCCTAACTCCCTCTCTCAGGTGTCCCCCCAAAGTGGCACTGTTATCCCAGTCCCTTCTACCCCCATCACATTTAGTGTTTTATTAGTTAATTTAAGCCCTGATACTTTACAGGCCAGGAATGACCTAGCTGCCTCAGTGTATTGGGTTCACATGGCAAGGTTCTAGGTTCTGGGTTCTGGTAGCAGGGCGGGGGGCGGGGCTGCACTGGTAGCCCCTGTGAGAAGAATCCAGCAACTGCCCCTTGGCAGATAAGGGTCAGTTTCAGCCAGCTCCAAAGGGGCCTACTGCTGCCCAGAGCCAAGCCATGAACAATGCAGTTTGCGCCTCTCTGAGAGCACATCCAAGAAAAGGAAAACTGCTGCACAACAGCAGCTGGGAAAGCGAGGAGTGAGAAACCTCCCTGCAGATACCAAGGTCGATGCAGAGGAGGGGGAGTGCAGTGTAGAGGTGCTCCAGGTGCCAGAGCCGAAGCCCCCCCGCAGCTCACAGAGAGGCCCCTGGTGGGGAAGGCAGACCCCCCTGCAGCCCATAGTGTACCACAGCGGAGCAGATCTCCACGCTGCAGCCCATTCAGGAGCAGCCCAGGAAGGTTGGCACCCCATGAGAGGAACCACACACCAGAGCAGGGGGAAGAGCGACTGTGAAGGAGTGGGGGAAATGAAGCACCACGGACTGACAGTAGTCTCCACTCCCAGCCCCCCCATGACACTCAGGGCAGGGAATAGGTGGAAGAGAGTGAATGGGGGAAGGTGCCCCCAGCTTGTTTCTCTGTTTCTCACCACTCCAGCCTGTCAGCAATAGGTAATAAATTTTATTAATCTTCCTTTGCTAAGTCTGTTTTGCTTGCACCGATAATTGTAGAGTAATCCCCATTGAGGTACACTTGAGGAACCCTTGAGGTACACTTTTTCATTTAACAGGGAACTAGCTTTCTGAGAAGCCCCGACTCCCCTATTCTGAATTTATAACAGCAATCTCTCCTCCTTCTTCTGTTCCGGATACTCCTATTTGAAGTAGCTGGTCTGGCCACACTTAAAACATCTTCTCAAACCCTGTCCCTGCTAGGATTTAGGCTGCAACACAGGTAGCTTTCCTTGTCTGCCATTCCTTCATCTCTCTTCCTCTCCTTTCCATCCTAGGCCCTCTATTTCCCCCTCTGCCTCACTACCCAGTACGCTGTGAATACCATTTGTTTCGCTCTCTGCTTTTCCTTCTCATCTTCCCTCCTGGCATATACCTTCATACTACCCGCACTGTTCACTCCATCCTCCCACCTTCTGGAGCTTTTTCTGCATATCTGGCCAGGCTTTAATCACAAAATGAACTTTAAAGAGTCCTTGGGCTACCAGGTCCTCAGGATTCATTCCCGAATACTTTCTCATTCTGACCCTGAGTCTCTCATATGATTTCTATGTTGTGGGTTGTTATTTCAGTTGGATAAGCGGATATTTCTGCTCTATTCAGAATTACTCTTGGTCCGGGGAAGGGGTGTTAGTTCTTTCCCATTCTTGCATAGCTGCCTGATGAATCATTCCCCTCCTAAACATTCTTCTCCAGTGAATAACATACTCAGGATTGACATTTCCCCCCAGGAATACAAATTATGCCTTAGAAAGGGATTTGACAGTTCTGCTAGGCCCTCAATTAAAGACTTCATTTCCTTCTTAAAACTTCTAACCTCTCTGCTGGTAAGGGAGGAGTGGCACTGGCCCTGTGTCACCCCTGCCCCACCCCAAGGCCCCACCGGGACCCCCACCAACCTCCGCTCCCGCTGCTCCCTGCTCCTCGGCACAACTTCTCCAGGGACAGCGTCAATTACAGTCCCTGTCTCCCCTCCTGGAGCAGCTGCCACTGCCTCCAATGCAATATTAGGATTGTAGGGAGCATAACTTGATTCCTCCTCTGAAAAAAGGAGTCTTATTGTTTACATATAAATTTAAAGCCTGAATTTTCATCAGACCCGTATTTTGGCCAAAATACTGAAGTTCCTTTTGTTGGCTTTTTAGGCCAGACAATTACACAATATTTAACTTTTTTTTTTTTTTTTTTTTTTTTTTTAATCTTTTTCCCTAGTTTTTGGGTTGTTTTTCCAAATCCTTATCATTGTCTCCAAAGGACTATCTTTAGGCACAATCCCGGGGCCTGTGATCTTTGTTTTACTGTTCCCACACTGCTCATCCTGTTTTTCTCAGTCTTCTACCTTATTTTGGAACAGTGAGGCATTCTACTGTCCACTTATCTACTTAACATTTCTCCTTATTATGACTACACAACTACATTGGAATACGGAAAATTAGTTCTCTACTGCAAAAACACAACTTAGTTTCTCACAGTCATCAGGCGTACTCTGGTGGTCTTTTGATGAAGGCCAGAAGTCTTTCTCACTGCTAAACTTCCGACCTTTCCTTTCTTTGACAGACTTCAGCAGTCAAGCCAGTTCTTGCTGGTTCTATTATCTATGCATACAGTCTTTTACTCCCTTATGTTTGGTGTCTTTAACATACAATTGTGTTAGCTAAGACCTGCAAAATCAAAATCCTTTATCTTGTTCCCTGTCTCAAAAGTGTTTTTTGTTAGTGATGCACTAACCTTGCATATTCAAAAGTGATTGGGCAGGCGTAACAGTGGGGGGGTATGTTAAGTAGGTAAGGGGGCAGTGGAAGGTTCCACTGTCCCAAAATGAGAAGGATGGCTAAGAAAAACAAGACAAGCAGTTGCAGAATCAGCAAGAACAAGAAGTTACGAAATTATGGGCCCCTCCAGTTCCAAAAAAGGAGAAATAAAAGGTTGGTCAAATAAAACTGTACATGCAGTGCATAGTAACAAGAGTCGGGTAGGTTGTGAATCTGTAGTACTCAGACAATGATGAAACGGGAGGAATCAAGCGTTGGGTAAGAGGGGATATAGGGCTATGATACACTTCCGCTGTGCGCTCCTGCTTGCAGGATGTCTGCCATTGCAATTGCTGTTGCAATTGCAAATAAATTAGCTTCACAAGACACCCTGTCAGAAAATTATTGGGATATTTCTCACACCATATCTCCCCCCCTCCCCTTTCACTACTCAGGGAGTGGGTAGAGGAACCTGGAGTGAAGGAGCAAAGCTGAGCTTGGGAAAGAGGGAAGGAAAGATATTTTCATGTTCATATTTTTCACTACTGCAAACAATTTTAATTGCCAATAAATTAAATTAATTTTCACCAAATTTAGTCTGTTTTGCATGTGACCGTAATTGGTAAACAATCTCCCTGTCTTTATCTAGACTCATGCGCTTTCTCACATATTTCTCATATATTCTCCCCCTTCCCACTGAGAAATGGGAGTAATCTGGGTGGGCATTTGCTGTTTGCCACGGCTAACCCACCACACTATGACCACAGTCATGTGGTTGTACTGGGTCTGGCTGGGATGTTAACTTTCCCTGCAGCAGCCCATACAGTGCCACGCTCTGCACTTGGAGCTAGAACAGCAGCGTTATCACACCAGTGTTGTGTCTGCTGCTGAGAAGTGCTGGCACAGTATCAGGACTTTCTCTAACCCTTCTGGGGGGTGGGCAAAAAGTGAGAAAGAAACATCACCAGGGCAGCTGACCTAAACCAACCAAAGAGATATTCCATAACATATGATGTCACACTCAGCAATAAAAGGTGGAAGAAGGAGGAAGAGAGGAGGGGTGGGCTTTCATTGCGAAAACGTCTGTCCTCCTCGCGAACACCGGCTACGTGCGTTGAGGCCCTGCTTCAAGGACGTGGTCAGGCATCGCTCATTTGTGGGAAGTAGAAAATCATTTATTTCCTCTGCACTTCCATATAGCCTTTACTTGTTTTGTTTTGTTTTGCTGTTCCCTCTCCCCCTCCCTTTCCCCTTTCCTTTTTTCCCTTTTTCCCTTTAGTTGAATTGTTAATTAATAATATTTCCTTAATATATATATATATATATTTTTTTTTCCTCTTTAATTAAATTATCCTTATTTCAACCCGTGAGTTGCTCTTTCCTTTACTTCTTCCCCTCCTCTGAGGAGGGGGAGTGAGAGAGCGGTTGTGGTGTTCAGCTGCCTAGCACGGTAAAACCACCACAGTGGTCTATGATAGATTGTTAAATAGCTAAGAATTGCTCCGGCTTGTTACCTGCCCAAAGAAGAGGAGAAATGGACAATGAACTCTTGGAAATTTATGAAAACTGCTGTAGGGATGGAATAAGGATGAGGAGAGGCCCAGCCTTCAACATTTAATATTTTCTCTTTACAAATGCATGTGCTGATAGGGCAGCTGTGCCAGATCACACTAAAAATCCATTTAATCAATCCAGCATGCTGTCCCAAAAGCATACACCCAGGGAAGAAGATAAGAAGAGGGCAAGCATATGATACTTCCTCAGTTTCCAGCAATTTTATCTCTGAGACTTCTTGCATTGGATGTGGTTTCTATGTAAACCTCCATGGATTTCTCTTCGATGACATAGGGGCTTCGCACCAGATCCCAACTGACATGCATGACTGCAGAAGTACAAGTTCATGCCCTAACATGCCTAAACAAATGCAACCTGAATGACTTGGTTCAAGTGTTGATACCATAAAAGTCAGTTGATCAAACTCTCTAAGACTCAATTTGGAGTTTTAGAAAGCAGGCATTCTTAATTGCAGTGCTGAACACACAGGGGATTGCTCACCTAATGTACATGCCGAGCTGTTCAAGCTACAAAGGTTATATGCAGTCAGAACATACATATTAATTAGATTTCCCAGAAATAATTAACATATTCACACTATTTCCCAGAACACATTAAAGTATGTAAATATCCCTGACGCATGCACATTAATTTCTACCAGTGGTCTTTCGGAGTCTTCTGGAGGTCGTCTTCCTCATGGTATTCTGTGTTCGCTAGTTGAAGACAGTTCTTGTGCATGCTCAGACCATCTTCTTTCTTATCTTGTTGTTTCACCTTAAGCCTGCATACTAAGCTAAGTCATTTACACATCGAAGGACATATGCATACCATGAGTTCCCTCTTTTCAGACACATCCTCCATACCTGGGTCATCTTGCCCCCATTCTGAGATTCTAGTCTGAATGTTTTTACAGATAAAGCTGACTAATTAGTGAGTAAGGTAGCACCAGAGATTCAAAGTTTCTAAATTTCTTTCTAACTAAACATAGTAAAGGTTTGGCCTATCTGTTCATAAAACATTTCAGATTTGACTCCACTGTTCCATCAGTGAGAAAACCATATGTCCTTTTGGCTTGGTATCAATCTGTCATTTTCTTTTGAAGGTTTGTAGCGAGCAAGCTATAACTCTCATATTAGTTTGCTGTAGGTTCCAACAGAGGTTAGAGCAACAATTAAAACATAACATTGTGTCATTATAGAAGTGATTATATACATACAGTCATAAAAAAAGATGATTAACAAATAATTCCTGTATCCAATAATATATCCAATAATATTGTCTTTTCCAGTTCATTAACTTTGAACAGCAGTTGTAGGTACATTGGACTAATACATATATACAAACTAAAAGAATCAATAGTGCAATTACTACAGCTAAAATTTTATTCATCCATAACTTTAAATCAAACAACCAGGAAGTCATCCAATTCCACATTTTAAAAATTCCAAATGATGTATCATCCCCTTGAACCTTGTGTAAAATTTTGGTCTGCTGACAAATTTCATTCAAGTCTATCATAATTCTTCTCACCTGATCCAGATTCACACAGCTTGCCTAACTGACTCTTGAGAGAATGATTCATTCTTTTTACCCTGACACAAGACTGGGGCCTGGTGGGGAGGGGGGATATGCAGATCCCAACTAATACCTAATAGTCTGCTTATCTCAGTAACTACCTTGGCTATAAAATGTGGACCTCTATCTGATGACATTCCCAAAGGTATTCCAAATCTCAGGATTACCTCTTTTAACAAAGCTTTTACTACTTTTCCCCTATTGGTACGACATGGAAAAGCCTCAGACCAACCTGTATATGTGTCCAACAAATACTTAACCCCCCCTTTTCCTGGCATTTCGGTAAAGTCTGTTTGCCAATACTCTCCAGGTGCCTGCCCCTCAGTAGTTTTTCCAAATGTTTCCAAATAATAATATTTCCAAAATATCTGTTTTTGGATAATTCCTACAACATATTTCACATCTCTCTGTGACTGGCCTAATAGTCTTTACCATATTCCTGCTAATAAATAACTTCTGTAAATGCTTTAGCAAATTTTCCGTTTCCCAGTGCACAGCATTATGTCCTTCTTTCACTAGACTATTCATAAGGGAATAGGATACCACTACTAGACCTGAGGGTGCAACTGCCCATCCATTCTGCCAGTATTCCACTTCTAAAGTTTCAGTTAATCTTAAATCTTGCTTATCATAAATAGGGTTTTTCTGGAGAGAAACTCTTTTCTCTGGCACTATAGCTAGTACTTCTTTTTCCATGCCTTTTTCTGTAGCCTGTTTTGCAGCTAAATCAGCTAGCTTATTTCCTCTTTCTGGGGTGGTTCACCCCAATTCATGAGCTTTACAATGCATAATAGCTATAGCAAAAGGGATTTCTATACTCTCAAGTAAACTCAAAATTTCTTCCTTATGCTTTATCTCTATCCCTTGTGCAGACAGTAGTCCTCTCTCTTTCCAAATTCGCTCCATGTGCATGCATTAATCCAAAGGCATATTTTGATTCAGTCCAGATATTTACACATTTGAAGCAATCAAGTTCAGGTTTACTTTTTTTATGTCAAGTTGTGAGAAACATGGCAAGGTTGACCACAGCTCTAGTCTTGAGGGTCACATCATCTGGTTCTATCAGTGCCATCTGATACTTTAACATTCTGCTAGGGGAGAGACAATGTTTCCCCTTCTGATCCAACACTGTAGTTACCATGCCTGGAACATAAACAGTTATTTTCTGTCCCATGCTGAGCTTCTGTGCCTCTTGTATTAATAATACTGTAGCAGCCACTGCGCTCAAGTATCCAGGCTATTGCTGACTTACTGGATCCAATTGCTTGGAAAGGTATGCCATTGCTCGCTTATATTCCCCCAAGTGTTGGATCAGGACACCGACGGCTACAGCCTGCCTTTCACAGGTGAACAGTTCAAAAGGCTTTTCTAAATTGGGCAGCTCTAAATACAGGGCTTTCATCAAACCTTTTTTAAGCTGAATATGTACATTTCAACTTTCATTGGTCCACTGAAGGGGGGCTTTGGATAACTTCAATAATTCATATAAAGGTTTCACCATCAATCCGTCATTAGGAATCTCTATGTGGCACCATCCCACCATTCCCAGGAAAGCCATAAATTAATATTCCAAGGTTCTGGGAGTTGGCAAAAAGCTTCCTTCCTTTCATTACTTAACTGTCTCTGTGTCCTCGTTTCAGTTAGGACAGAGTTAATTTTCCTCCTAGTAGCTGGTAGAGTGCTGTGTTTTGGATTAGGATGGGAAGAATGCTGATAACATGCTGATGTTTTGGTTGTTGCAGAGCAGTGCTTGTACCAAGCCAAGGACTTTTCAGCTCCTCGCTTTGTCCTGCCAGCGGGCAGGCTGGGGGTGCAGCAAGAGCTGGGAAGGGACAGACCCAGGACAGCTGACCCAAACTGGCCAAAGGGGTATTCCATACCATCTGACGTCATGCTAAACAATTCTGGGGGGGCCCCCCCGGGGGGGGGGGGGGGGCAACTGCTTGGGGATAGGCTGGGCATCGGTCAGCGGGTGGTGAGCAATTGCATTGTGCATCACTTGTTTTGTAAACACTATTATTATTATTATTATTATTATTATTGTTTTCTATCTTAATAAACTGTCTCTATCTCAACTCTCATTTCACTTTTCTGTTTCTCTCCCCCATCCCAGAGAGGGAGGGGGGAGGGTGAGCAAACGGCTGTGTGGTGCTTAGCTGCCAGCCAGGTTAAACCACAACAGTCTTTTTGACGCCCAACGTGGGGCTCGAAGGGTTGAGATAACAACAGATCTGATCAGGGTGTGTTAAACTAAAATTGGTATTAGACCTGCTTAATAGTTGCTAGTCACAATGTTGATTGCTTTAATCTCAAGTCTGCTGTGCCTGTATTCCAAATTGTGTTTTACAGAAAGTAACGTGCTATATGTGATTCCTGTCATGCTGTTTATCCTTTCTGGGCCCTGGTTTAAGATCCTTATGGTACTGTGCTGTGTAGCAATAGCTTATGAAATGATAAAATGTCTGGTCATGGCTCTAACCTGGTACTTGTACTCAGCACTTTTGTTGACTCTATACTTTGGAAACCATATCTCGGAAACTATTAACAATTACACCTATTGCCTTTTTTTGTCAGGGAGCCAATCTGTGGAGGGGACAGGGGAAGACATTTTTTCCTACTTGTTCACTCTCCCTTTCTCCTTCACCAACACACCCTCTTATCCTCTGAGCTAGTTATGATAGTTCTCCAAGATGTTGAATATCCTTGGGATACTCAGACCAGTATGGTCTTGTTGTTGTGTCTCCTGAATATGCTTCAGGTTTTGCTTAAGGTTAATCAACTACTTAGGAAACTCATTCAGAGATCAGTCCTGAGGCGGGATAGTGGTGAGTGGCAGGGAGTGTGGGAGGATATGGGCAAGCATCCAGAGCAGTGGGCACCTCCGACATTTTGGAAATTCACCCCTTGAACAACTGCAAAATCGTAAAAAAAAATGGTAGAATGCTTGAAAAAAAGGTATAATGACTCTGGCAGTTCTAAAGTGACACAGCTCACTGTAACATGCTGTGGTCTGGCCTATGCTTATCGACCTGCAATTGATGCTAGAAAGAAAAAAGAAGCTTAGATAGAAATGAAGCCAAGTGGCTGGGATCCCTTGCTAAAGATGCAGGCATTGACAAAGCAATTGGAAATAGAGTACAATCTTACAGCCTCTGGAGGCATCTCCTGTCAGCTGTGAGGGAAAGGTATCCCTAGAAGGAAGAAATTGTATGTCATCCAGGCAAGTGGACCACTATGGAGAAGGGAATCCAGTACCTGAGGGAATTAGCAGTACGGGAGGTGATTTATGAGGACCTAGACAACGAACAAATATCCCTAGATCCAGATGACGTCAGCTGTACCCGACCCATGTGGCGGAAGTTTGTACGGAGTGCACCATCGTCATATGCCAACTCATTGGCAGTAATGACCTGGAGAGAACGTGACGAACCCACAGTGTATGAAGTGGCTAGACACCTCCAGCGGTATGAAGAAAGTCTCTCCTCTTCCTTACAGGCCTGCGTCTCGGCTGTGGAGAAACTTTCTGAAAGCGTCCATCAACTAAAAGAGAATACTTTGGATAAACTTTCTGAAAAGGTCCACCAACTTGAAGAGAGATTATTTTCCTCCCGACTTGAACGAATCTGTGTCCACCAACTAAAAGAGAGTACTTTGGAGAAACTTTCTGAAGAGTTGGCCCACTGTGGCATTAAAGGGGTGTAGCCAATTAACCGTTATGGGTCCGGTCGGATTCAGAGCACCGAGCACTGAACTACACAGTCACGGATTCACCAACAACGTATAACCACCCTTAGCACTAGTCGCCGATTAACCGTTATGGGTCCGGTCGGATTCAGGATACCGAACTATACCAATCACAGATTCACCAATACTGCATTAACCGATATGGGTCTGGTTGGATTCAGAGCACTGAACTATCATGGTTCTAGATTCACCAATAACGTATAACTGCCCTTACTCTAGTCGCATTCAATGAGGACTATCATGGCTAGGAGCAATGCAATCAAGTGCAATTTATTACATCAACAGGTACACAGGTTCTTTGGATTGCCGGCGATAGTGACTGTCTGCAAAAGCAAGCTAGCATGCATGAATACACAGGTGCACAGCCTGGGAATTAATGCGTTAAAAGGCACAAAGACTCTATAGAGATTTCTAAGTTTCCCTGGAGACACAGTATAATCAAGTGTTCAAATCTCACCCAAAGGCGTCCCAATGGGGGGGAAGAGAGGCTCAGCCCATCGACTGATCCCAGGAGTCAGGAGGTCCTCAGGATGATGTATTCCCTCGGGATGGTATCTCCCCTGACAATGGGGTCTTCCCTGACGATGGTATCTTCCCTAACATCCCCTCTCTCTTAAGCCAATTTATATTATTTTCTATCTTTTAGGTGGAGCTTGAGTGACTCTAGTCAAGCATATCTTGGTTATGATTGGTGAAAAGTTTTCCTGTCTCTGTTTAAAGTAATAGGCTCCAAGAAATTCAGAGCGCATGCTCGGTGAGGGGTGGTCACACCTCGGAGGCGGGTAGCTTTTGGGATGGAGGTGTGTTTTGGTATTATAATGATATTATAATGAGCAAAAGTACACTAGAGTACAGCATTTGTCAAAATCTGACAGGTCGTTGGCTCAGGGTAGCAAAAAGTGTAGCTTATCAGTCTCGGTGTGCACAAGAACAATCGAGTCTCCACCTGGTCACAGAGCCTAGCCGTGGTGTCTCCACTCCACTCTATGCTCCATGCTGTTCCTTAGAGCCAGCACACCAGGTTCCCCCAGTGCGATAGCATCTAAGGTTGGAAGCCTAGGGAACACTCAGGTAATGCAGCTACGCCCTACCTAAAAGCCTCTTCAATGCTGTACATTTTCTTTAAAATGTGAATGTTCCTAGTTACCTGAGGCAATTGCACCACACCCACCAATTTAAAGAGAGTCTATTTTCCTCCCCGCCTGTACAAACCAGTGTTTCAGCTATCAGGGGTAAGCGTTCATCCGCGCAAGGAAGACGATATGGTGGGTACACACCCTGTGCCACCCTGTGGTTTTACCTACGTGACCACGGAGAGGACATGAGGAAATGGGATGGAAAATCTACCGCGACCCTAGAGGCACGGGTACGTGAGTTGCAAAAGAAAACAACTGGGAAAAAGGAGTTCTCTAACAAGTTTGCTGCTCCAACTTCCAGTAGGCAGTCCTTTAAACACAGAAACGAAGATTCTGACCAGGACTAGAGGGGCCCTGCCTCCAGCCAGGGGGAGGAAAGGGATAATCGAGTTTATTGGACTGTGGATTCGATGGCCTGGCACGTCAGATGCACAGAACTATAAGGCTTTAGTAGACACTGGTGCACAATGTACTCTAATGCCATCAATCTTTAAAGGGACAGAACCCATCTGTATCTCTGGAGTGACAGGAGGATCCCAACAGCTAACTGTATTGGAAGCTGAAGTGAGTCTAACTGGGAATGAGTGGCAAAAGCATCCCATTGTGACTGGCCCAGAGGCTCCATGGATCCTTGGCATAGACTACCTCAAGAGAGGGTACTTCAAGGATCCAAAAGGGTACCGGTGGGCTTTTGGCATAGCTGCCTCAGAGACAGAGGGCACTAAACAGCTGTCCACCTTGCCTGGTCTCTCAGAGGACCCTTCTGTGGTGGGGTTGCTGAGGGTCGAAGAACAGCAAGTGCCAATCGCTACCACAACTGTGCACCGGCGACAATATTGCACCAATCAAGACACCCTGATTCCCATCCATAAGTTAATTCATCAGCTGGAGAGCCAAGGAGTGATCACAGAATCACAGAATGTCTAGGTTGGAAGAGACCTACAAGATCGCTGAGTCCAACCTCTGACCTAACACTAGCAAATCATCCCCTAAACCAGATCAGCAAGACACATTCACCTTTTAATAGTCCCATATGGCCAGTGCGAAAGTCTAATGGTGAGTGGAGACTAACGGTGGACTATTGGGGCCTGAACGAAGTCATGACCCCACTGAGAGCTGCAGTGCCGGACATGCTAGAACTCCAGTATGAACTGGAATCAAAGGCAGCCAAGTGGTATGCCACAATTGATATCACTAATGCATTTTTCTCCATTCCTCTACCAGCAGAGTGCAGGCCACAGTATGCTTTCACTTGGAGGGGTGTCCAATACACTTGGAATCGGCTGCCACCAGGGGTGGGAACACAGCCCTACCATTTGCCATGGACTGATCCAGTCTGCGCTGGAGCAGGGGGAAGCTCCTGAACAGCTGCAGTACATCGATGACATCATTGTGTGGGGTGACACAGCAGAGGAAGTTTTTGAGAAAGGGAAGAAAATAGTCCACATCCTTCTGAAGGCCGGTTTTGCCATAAAACAAAATAAAGTTAAAGGACCTGCATGAGAGATCCAGTTTTTAGGAATAAAATGGCAAGATGGACGTCATCAAATCCCAATGGATGTGATCAACAAAATAACAGCTATGTCTCCACCAACTAGCAAAAAAGAAACACAAACTTTCCTAGGTGTCGTGGGGTTTTGGAAAATGCACATTCCAAATTACAGTCTGATTGTAAACCTGCTCTACCAAGTAACCCGTAAGAAGAATGATTTTGAATGGGGCCCTGAGCAACGACAAGCCTTTGAACAAATCAAGCAGGAAATAGTTCATGCAGTAGCCCTTGGGCCAGTCCGAACAGGACCAGATGTAAAGAATGTGCTCTACACTGCAGCCGGGGAGAATGGCCCCACCTGGAGCCTCTGGCAGAAGGAACCTGGGGAAACTCGAGGTCGACCCCTAGGGTTCTGGAGTCGGGGATACAGAGGATCTGAGGCCCGCTACACTCCAACCAAAAAGGAAATATTGGCAGCATATGAAGGAGTTCGATCTGCTTCAGAAGTGGTCGGTACTGAAGCACAGCTCCTCCTGGCACCCCGACTGCCAGTACTGGGCTGGATGTTCAAAGGAAGGGTCCCCCCTACACATCATGCAACTGATGCTACATGGAACAAGTGGGTTGCACTGATCACACAGCAGGCTTGAATAGGAAACCCCAGTCGCCCAGGAATCTTGGAAGTGATTATGGACTGGCCAGAAGGCAAATACTTTGGGATATCACCAGAAGAGGAAGTGGTCCATGCTGAAGAAGCCCCACTGTACAACAAGCTACCAGAAGATGAGAAGAGATATGCTCTGTTCACTGATGGGTCCTGTAGTATTGTCGGAAAATATCGGAGATGGAAGGCTGCTGTATGGAGTCCTACACCACAAGTTGCAGAAGCTACTGAGGGAGAAGGTGAATCAAGTCAGTTTGCAGAAGTGAAAGCCATTCAGCTGGCTTTAGATATTGCTGAACTGCTGGCCAGTTCTCTATCTCTATACTGATTCATGGATGGTAGCAAATGTCCTGTGGGGGTGGTTACAACAATGGAAGCAGAACAACTGGCAGCGCAGGGGCAAACCCATCTGGGCTGCGACACTGTGACAAGATATTGCTGCCCGGGTAGAGAACCTAGTTGTAAAGGTACGCCATGTAGATGCTCATGTGCCCAAGAATCGGGCTACTGAAGAACATCAAAACAACCAGCAGGTGGATCAGGCTGCTAAGATCGAAGTGGCTCAGGTGGACTTGGACTGGCAACATAAGGGGGAATTATTTATAGCCCGATGGGCCCATGACATCTCAGGCCATCAAGGCAGAGATGCAACATACAGATGGGCTCGTGATCGAGGGGTGGACCTGACCATGGACGCTATAGCACAGGTTATTCATGATTGTGAAACATGCTGCAATCAAGCAAGCCAAACGATCAAAGCCCCTCTGGTATGGAGGACGATGGCTGAAATATAAATATGGAGAGGCCTGGCAGATTGATTACATCACGCTCCCTCAAACCCGCAACGGCAAGGGCCACGTACTTATAATGGTGGAAGCAACCACCGGATGGCTGGAAACATATCCTGTGCCCCATGCCACCGCCCGGAACACTATCCTGGGCCTTGAAAAACAAGTCCTATGGCGACATGGCACCCCTGAAGGAATTGAGTCAAACAACAGGACTCATTTCTGAAACAACCTTCTAGACACTTGGGCCAAAGAACATGGTGTTGAGTGGGTGTATCACATCCCCTATCATGCACCAGCCTCCGATAAAGTTGAGCGATATAATGGACTGTTAAAGACTACACCGAAAGCAGTGGGTGCTGGGACGTTTAAAAACTGGGACACACATTTGGCAAAGGCCACCTGGTTAGTCAATACTAGGGGATCTGCCAACCGAGCTGGACCTGCCCAATCAAACCTGTTACGTACTGTAGAAGGGGATAAAGTTCCTGTAGTGCATACAAGAAACATGCTGGGAAAGGCAGTCTGGGCTACTCCTGCCTCAGGAAAAGGCAAACCCATCCGCGGGATTGCTTTTGCTCAGGGACCTGGAGGCACTTGGTGGGTAATGCAAAAGAATGGGGAGGTCCGATGTGTACCTCAGGGGGATTTAATACTGGGTGAGAATAGCCCATGAGCTGAATTGTATTATATTAATTATTGTATAATACTGTATGCCATCACTACCATGATTGCTATATACCATAGATGAAAATGGTGATTAATTAAAATGTATTGAAAAGAGTGTAAGTAACCTCAGCATGACATAAATGGTATGGAATAAGGGGTGGATATATGTCCTCATTTCAGTTAGGACAGTTTTCCTCCTAGTAGCTGGTGGAATGCTGTGTTTTGGATTAGGATGGGAAGAGTGCTGATAACATGTGGATGCTTTGGTTGTTGCAGAGCAGTGCTTGTACCAAGCCAAGGACTTTTCAGCTCCTCGCTCTGTCCTGCCAGCGGGCAGACTGGGGTGCAGCAAGAGCTGGGCAAGGACAGACCCAGGACAGCTGACCCAAACTGGCCAAAGGAGTATTCCATACCATCTGACGTCATGCTAAACAATATATAGGGGTAGCTAGCCGGGTTGGGGGGGGCCGGCTGCTCGGGATAGGCTGGGCATCGGTCAGCGGGTGGTGAGCAATTGCATTGTGCATCACTTGTTTCATATACACTATTATTATTATTGTTATTATTATTATTATTATTATTATTGTTTCCTGTCTTAATAAACTGTCTCTATCTCAACTCTCGTTTCACTTTTCCGTTTCTCTCCCCCATCCCAGAGAGGGAGGGGGGAGGGTGAGCGAACGGCTGTGTGGTGTTTAGCTGCCGGCCGGGTTAAACCACAACAGGCCCTTACCAAACATGGGGCAGCTTCTAGATCCTTCTCACAGAAGCCACCCCTATGGCCCCCCTCCTACCAAAACCTTGCCACGTAAACCCACTACATTCCACCCCTCGGCTCTGTGAAAAGCATATTTAAGAATAATCACAATATTCTCTCACTTTACAATCATCACAATCTTCACAAACCTACATCAAAAAGAAAAAGAATTCCCCACACCAAAATAAACACAACATCATCACAACACCGACGAGGTGTACAATTTACACACACCCCACCCCTCGTCCCTTCACCACACTGACATGAAATATATTCTTTCACAATATTACATTTGTAACAATCATCCAGTCCATGTTTTGCCCGTTTCCTCTCTCAACTATCATCCTTATCTCAAATTCCTCGAGCCCCAGCCGAGTTCCACCACAACCGCTCTCACTCCCCCTCCTCAAAGAGGAGCGAGGAGAAAATACGATGAAAGGGGCTCAAGGGTTGAGATAAGGACTAGGAGATTGCGCAATAATTATCGTGACGGGCAAAACAGACTCAGCATAGAGAGAAAGTAAGATTTATTGCTTATTACTAACAAGCTAGAGAAGTGAGAAACAAAGGAAAGAAACCAAAAGCACCTTCCCCCCCCCATCCACCCTCTTCCACCTCCTCCCCCCGAGCGGCGCAGGGGAACGGGGGAATGGGGGTTATGGTCAGTCTACAGCACTTCTTCTCTGCCGCTCCTTCTCGGTCACTCTTGTCCCCTGTGCTGTGGGGTCCCACCCACGGGATGCAGTCCTTGCCGAACTGATCCAGCGTGGGCTGTCCACAGGCAGCAGCTCTTCAAGAACTACTCCAGATATGGGTCCGTACCACGGGGTCCATCCCTTTGGAGCGAACTGCTCCAACCTGGGTCCCCCACGGGCAGCAGCTCCTGCCGGGTCACCTGCTCCTGCGTGGTCTCCTCTCCACGGGCTGCAGGTCCGGCCCGGAATCTGCTCCGGCAGGGGTCTTCCACCTCCCAGCTACTGAGTGGTGCAGCAGTTTTTTTTTTTTTTTTTCCTGTCTTAAATATGCTCTCACAGAGAGAAATTCTTTTTCTGATACAGGTGGCATAGGCATTTCCCAATTTCCCGTAGTTCCTTGGGGAATTTTCAGTGTTCTTACAGAGGGCGGCAATGGGCAATCCCCCTCCTCAAATTTACGCCATTCTGTTTGTTCAAAGATCGTATCAGAGTTACTAAAACAACCCTTAGCTACCCCATATGCTAATAGCCCTGGTAGTTCTTTCTTACAATCTATACCCTGGGTGCTCCGCTTTTCTAAAAAGCACTTGAGCAAATCATACGCCGCTTGTCTCTCCATACCTCTATCTACGTCAGCGCTGTTGCAGCCTTTGCAAGACCTCGGCGACACGTGGCCGGCGGGACCCTCTATAGGTGCTCCTGGGTGCGGGGATTCAACGTTTTCGTCCCTTTCACCTCCTGAGCTGCGTTGCAGGACCGGTTCCCGTATTCCGTCGACTTGTGACTCGCAGGTTCAACCCCAGCAGGGTCCCTGTTTGGGCGCCATTTGTTGTCGACGGAAGGAAGACAAGGACGCTCAATATGAGTGATCAGCAAGCTTCGATTTATTGGATAGCTCAGTTGCCTTTTATACACTCTAGAAGTAATCAGCTCATACATATTGCAAAAGCTAAGCTCATGATTGGTTATCAGCTTCCTTATCTTGTCAGCTAGTTCCTCATTCCTTAGACCGCAGCTGCAGTCCCCCCTTCAGTACCTTCCCAGACAGATAAGGAAACCGTGTCCTTGTCTTTAATTAGTTCACACCAGCTGTGTACGATAATTGTCTAGCTCGTGAATTCCCAGCTTTTTCATGTCTACGTGTCCTATCTCAGTTAACCACTCCTCCACAGAGGGCCACAAAGATGATCAAGGGGCTGGAACACCTCGCCCACAAGGACAGGCTGAGGGAGTTGGGGTTGTTCAGCCTGGAGAATAGAATGCTCCTGGAAGACCTTAGAGGGGCCTTCCACTACCTTAAGGGGGCCCTACAGGAAAGCTGGGGAGGGACTCTTTGTCAGGGAGTGGAGTGATACGGCAAGGAGGACCAGTTTTAAACTAGAAAAGGGTAGGTTAAGATTAGCTATTTGTTGTGGTTTAACCTGGCCGGCAGCTAAACAACACACAGCCATTCGCTCACCCTCCCCCCTCCCTCTCTGGGATGGGGGAGAGAAATGGAAAAGTGAAATGAGAGTTGAGATAGAGACAGTTTATTAAGATAGAAAACAATAATAATAATAATAGTGTGTTTGAAACAAGTGATGCACAATGCAATTGCTCACCACCTGCTGACCGATGCCCAGTCTATCCCGAGCAGCTGCCCCCCCCATCCCAGCTAACCACCCCTATATATTGTTTAGCATGACGTCAGATGGTATGGAATACTCCTTTGGCCAGTTTGGGTCAGCTGTCCTGCGTCTGTCCTCGCCCAGCTCTTGCTGCACCCCAGTCTGCCCGCTGGCAGGACAGAGCGAGGAGCTGAAAAGTCCTTGGCTTGGTACAAGCACTGCTCTGCAACAACCAAAGCATCCACATGTTATCAGCACTCTTCCCATCCTAATCCAAAACACAGCATTCCACCAGCTACTAGGAGGAAAACTGTCCTAACTGAAACCAGGACAGGGCCCCACTGCTGACCAGAGCTGAGCCAATAAGCGATGTTGTTTTGCGCCTCTGTGAGAGTGTTGTTTTAATCTTTCGGATCATGGTCAATCAATTCATGACCAATTGAAATGGTTAAAGGAGCACACAAAGAAAATCACAGTGCAAACTAGTTGGTTTGATGACTGGTTGAAGTCTATCTTTGGAAACATGGGCGGATGGTTTTTCAATTTAATCAAGGAAGGGCTTCGCTTATTGCTTATAATTGTATTAATAGTCATAGCTGCAAAAGTAATTTTTAGTTGTTTGACTAGAAAGCTTGACCAACTGATAGCAAAGGCATTTTTAGTCCAAAATAAAAACGGGGGAATTGTGGAGGAGTGGTTAACTGAGATAGGACATGTAGACATGAAAAAGCTGGGAATTCACGAGCTAGACAATTATCGTACACAGCTGGTGTGAACTAATTAAAGACAAGGACACGGTTTCCTTATCTGTCTGGGAAGGTACTGAAGGGGGGACTGCAGCTGCGGTCTAAGGAATGAGGAACTAGCTGACAAGATAAGGAAGCTGATAACCAATCATGAGCTTAGCTTTTGCAATATGTATGAGCTGATTACTTCTAGAGTGTATAAAAGGCAACTGAGCTATCCAATAAATCGAAGCTTGCTGATCACTCATATTGAGCGTCCTTGTCTTCCTTCCGTCGACAACAGCCCTCCTCTGGACTTGTTCTAATACTTCCATGTTCTTGTGCTGGGGGATCCAGAACTCATGTTAAAGGTTAAAGTAATTTTGAATGATGTCCAATTAGCCGTTATAAGCTGTGTTCAGTGTACTGAACTATCACGATTATGGATTCACAAATAACATAATACACCCTCAGTCTTTTCGCATTCCATGAACTACCAGAAGCACACTTAAAAGAGTTTGGTCATGTTCAATGAGAAGTACCACGGCTAGATTTACTGAGTAGTGCAATTTATTAAAGCAACAGGTACACAGGTTCTTTGAATTGCAGGTGATAAATTCACTGTCTGTAAAGCACATACAAATATCAAAAGTATGAGTAACACAGCCTGGCTATAAACATGTTAAAAGATATGAAGCTCCTCTATAGAGATTTCTAAGTTTCCTGGGGATGTACTTGGTATAGCCAATTGTTCAAATCTTACCCAAAGGCATCCCAATGCAGGGGAAGAGAGGCTCAGCCTGTCGACTGATCCCAGAAGTCAGTAAATATCTTTCCTTACATTATGGTATCTTCCCTAACATCCTCTCTCCCTTAAGCTAATTATATAATTTTCTATCTTTTAGGTGGAGCTTGAGAGACTTTAGTCATGCATACCTTTGTTACGATTGGTGTTAAATTTTCTCACTTTGCTTTTAAAGGCATAGACTAGAAAAAATTTAAAGTGCATGCTCAGTGAGGTGTGGTTACACCTTGGAGGTGGGTAGCTTTAGGGGTGGAGGTGTGTTTTGGTATTATATTATAATGGGCAAAGTTCACCAAAAGTACAGCATTTTGTCAAAAACATGACAGGTCATTGGCTCAGGGTCGCAAATGTGCAGCTTATCGGTTCCAGTGTGCACAAGAACAGTCAAGTTCCCATCTTATCACAGAGCCTGGCTGCGGTGTTTCCACTCCACTCTACCTTCCATATAGTTCCTCTTAGAGTCAGCACACCAAGTTCCCTCAGTGAGATCAACATCTATGGTTGGAGGCCTAGGGAACTTCTGTGTAGTGCAGCTACGTTCCACCCTGAAAGCTTCTTCAGTGCTGTACCTTTTCTTTAAAATGTAAATATCAGATTGATTTCCAAGTCACCTCAGGCAATTATTCCACACCATCTCATGAGAGCAGAGTAGAGGGAGAATCACCTCCCTCAACCTGCTGGTCACACCTCTTTTGATGCAGCCCAGGATACAGTTGTCTTTCTGGGCTGCAAGCACATGTTTTCAGCTCATGTTGAGATTTTCATCAACCAACACACCCAGGTCCTTCTCTTCAGGGCTGCTCTCATGTGAAACTTCACTACTTGGATTGCCTACAACTGAGAGATGTAGAAGAAACTTCAAAATTCAGTACTCCTTGAAGAAAAAAATAACTGTACTATTAGATGAAGAAGTAGAGACATGTTATTTTATCAGTCATAACTAGACATATAGGACATAGGCTTTGATTACAGAAGGTGTTTCCTAGGTGGTTAATATCTGTTTTGCTTATTTTTTTTTTTTTTTTTTTTTAAACTATTCATGATATAACTGGATGGAGCTCAGCTCCAGGTTGGTAGACCAGAACTGAGGTGTCAACATATAAGTGGCTAAGCAGATGCTAAGAGTCTCTGATTGTTTTTAAGTCACCAGAGACCTAGGCTTTGACTGAATTATTTAAACAGGCATTGTCCAAATTACTTAAACAGACATTAAGCACTTTAAAAATTGCCTTAGGACCTCCTACTAGCCTTCACAATGCTACTAAGGACATGGGTCTCTTATGTCATGTTTATCTGCCTCATCTGAAGATCTACAGTGTTCCAGAGCATTTCAGGGGATGTTTAGATATCTATGTTTATCTCTTAATTGATATATTCAGTGAAGCCAGGGGGAGGCTATTTTTCACTACTACATATACTTTCCCCATAGCCTCACGCACTGTCCACATGCTCGAATCTGTCATACAATTGGTTAGAGACCCTCACACGCGCCTTGAGCCAGCTAGCAATTGGCCACCGCCCAAAGCTCATCCTTAGCACTGTAGCCAATTTTCTTTATCTCAACCTTGCTCAAGTTTTTGTTTTTGCCACTTGATTCCTCATTACCTCTAACTCAGGGATGTGTGAAACAGCACGAAGCCACCTGCAAATTCTTTTCCCACACCCGGGTAGGTGTCCAGAGGGGCCTTGAATATCTCCAGAGAAGGAGACTCCACAACCTCCCTGGGCAGTCTGTTCCAGTGCTCTGTCACCCTCGCCGTGAAGAAGTTCTTTCACGTGTTGGTGCGGAACTTCCTGTGCTCCAGTTTTTGGCCGTTGCCCCTTGTCCTATCCCCACAAACCACTGAAAAGAGGGTGGCCAAATCCCACTGTCTCCCACGCTTAAGATATTTGTAAACATTGATAAGATCCCCTCTCAGTCTTCTCTTCTCAAGGCTGAACAGACCCAGGTCTCTCGGTCTTTGCTCATAGGGAAGATGCTCCAGGCCCCGTGTCATCTTGGTTGCCCTCCGCTGGACTCTTTCCAGGAGATCCCTGTC